>JAADWU010000076.1:0-21225 GCA_023336255.1 Pythium graminicola
CCAAAAAGGCAGCGATACTTAGACATTTGTGATGCATTGAATGGACCACCTGTCACCAGCACTTGAGTCCCACCCGTTATCGGCCCGTGGTCAGGGACAATGTCGACGATGGAAACGTCGCTCGAAATGCAAAGTGTCTTGGTGATGTTGCTGTGTTCGAGCAGTGATTGCCCGGAAATTGATACATCAAAAATCTCACATCGGCTCAACATGCTCGGTGTGGTGATGGAACATTCAATCATGGTGTTGTTGATGAAAAGAGCGTCCACGCTCATCATCTTGCCAAAACGACACTGTGTAACTGTGGAATTCAAAAAGCCTTTGCCACCCACAAGAACCCGTCCCTTGAGTATGCCACGGCTTTCTCGACGAAACTCTGGCAGCACCTTCTCAAGTCGAGGAAGCGGAACAACACGGAGATTTGCACTCGAACTGGAACACTGGGAATCCGCAATGCATAATCGAGTGACCGTGTTTCCGGGCGGGAGAGCAGGAGCAATACAGCGTGCGTTTGTCGGTGTGAACACAATTGCTTCAACTAGGATAGAGTCAAACTTGCAGTAAACTCGAATATCCGAGGGGATATTGCGCCCGATGATACTCACATGGTTGTTGGTAGACTCGACAATGGTTCCCGGGAGCAATTCCCAAACATCAGGGGTCGACAACAGAACGACGTACAAGGTGTAGGGTGGCGGAGATGTAGTTTGTTCCGCAACGACCTCGTTCACCACGATGAAAAGGTGTTCCGGTCTTTCCATCTCACCGTTGAACAAGGGCGGTATATTGCACACCATTGTTCCATCGTCCGCGTCCTCAGCGATGACACCGACCATTCGTTCTGGAATGTCGCAATGTATCGAAGAAGAGGTAAGGTACGTTCTCCGGCCAACAAGAACCAGGCGTTGAGACTGGTTGCTAGCAAACAATGCTCGCGGATGAACTGCATCAATTGTCACTGACGCCTTGTATTTGAGTAGGACGCCATCTTCACTGAAATTAATCCCGTCATTTGAGACTTGCACGAGAACTTGACCTTGGGACTGTGGTTCGGTGTCACATACCACGGCAGTGGTGTTAATGAACGCTCTCATTGGAACGGACAAACTACCAAAGCGACATCGGAATGCACTGGTGTCTGCAAACCCATTCCCGTAGACGGTGAGTGACGTTGATCTTGTGTTAGACGCGTACGCATTGGACAAATAGCGCACTGTTGGTCGAACTGAGGTCACAGTACGACGTTAGACAGTGAGAAATGCTAACGTGATCAGAACACGCACCCGTGTATTGAACAACGACAGCGGATGACGATTTGAGTTCCCCGTTTAGCTGCACTTGCAAGTGAACGGGACCCGGGGTCATTGGAGGTGTTGGGCACATCACAGTGTTGTTGCTAAGGAAATAGCCAGTCTGTTGTAGCTCCTTGCCGAGAGCCTCAAACATACAATCCACACGTCTCGCCCTCGGATCAAAAGTACCGAGCACGAGCAGACTCACTCCTCCATCTTCAGGTACAACGTCCGGAACTGCTCGAACCAAGCTTGGCTCATCTTCATCGCAGGAAATGTAAGCAGGAATAACAGAGACTAGAGGCTCCATGGCACGTACCAAGATAGTCGAACAAAAAGGAAGGCGTATGATCAATGTCGATAAGAGCCGACCGGACTTGCAAAAATACAGTGGCACCAGTAGAACCCAACCGTGGGGCCATACAGAACGCAGTGGTTGGTGATACAAGTTGAACCTCGACGACAGTAGATCCGAAGAGGCACTCCAACGAGGCCTCTGAGGAGAATCCAAATCCAGAGATCGCAACCTTGGTTGTCCCTGATGACCTTCCCGACAAGGGAGATACACTCAGTATTGTTGGAGGATATGTATACTGGAACGTGATAGGAGGAGCTGGTAGAGGTCCACTTGAAATGGAGTAGCAAGACACTTCAACATTGTCCATTCCTGGAGAACGAGATCTCGGGCTATTCACAACAAGCGTAGTTGAATTGATTCTGTCAGCGACAACTCGTATACCTCCGAATTTGCACCAGTAGACTTGTCCTGCATCGAAATCCGACCCGCTCACTAGAGCAGTCGTATTTCCGAACGTTGAACCTTGTCGTGGCTCGATACTACGCAGGCGTGGTCCATGAGGTAGAAAAATTTCGAGCTCATTGGTTTGAAGATGGCTAAAATCGCGAGTGCGCAATCGAACTGACGTATTCCCCTCCTTTTGAGCTGGTACATCACACAACACTTCATTCAAAACGTCTGAAGTTGCCCGAGTGGCAGCACCGCCATTAAAAACACACTCGTACTGCTCTGACGCCAACAAACCCTGGCCAACGATTCGAATGGTCTTGTTTCTTGAGGTTGATGGGTTCGAAGTCGTTACACTTGCACTGCTGATGGTAAAGTCTTCCAATACGAATAATGTCGCTCCACGATGTATTGAGTTGTTGTCATTTGACGATGAGTTCTCAAGTCCCACAAAGACCCTTACAGGCCCAGGCTCGAGCAATCCTGGCTCAAGACGACACAGCACAGATTGACTTGTGCCACTTGCTCTTGTGACACGGACGCCATTCGCACTGATGAACTGACAGTAGGTGTAGCCTTCAACGAAGTTGCGTCCAACGACAGTCAAATTCATCTCCCCCGACGATCGAAGCAGAAGTCGTGGGTAAACGACTTCAATCTCGACTGGAGGAAAAACTTGAAGAGTTGCGTTAGTGGAAGACCAATGTATGCCATTGTTTGACACACGAACCACAACCTCCCCAACAGTACTCGTAGTCGATACAAATACGCACTTTGCGACGTGCGATGTGAGGACTTCGGTCTTCGTAGTAATCACGTCTCCTATCGAACACGAGAAACCGAGTCCACTTGTAAAGCCACTTCCGTCGATAAAAATGACACCGGAACCACCGCTTTCGATAACCGTCGGATGCAAACTCATTATTGCTGGCTCAGCATATACCCCAACATCGAAAGATCCAATTTCAGATGCTGTCTGTGCATCGCGAACCAACACCGTCATGTCTCCTTGTATTGCAGGACTAATTGGAATCTCACAGCGGATACAATTCGAGGTATAGAGAGCAACAGCGACTGCGACACTCTGATTTTCAAACTGACACTCGTACCGATTTGCGTCTGAGTGAAGTTCTTGAAAGCAAATCGTGATTTCTTTCCCACTCTGTGCATTTGCAGGAAACGCTTGAATAGCCACTGATGACCCGTTCAGCACGAATATGTCCATGGATGTATCGACAAAGTCCGTGTCATCGACTGCAACGGCAATTGGGAGATGCTGACCAGCTGTGCTTGGTGGCACCACAACATTGGGACAAACCAAGGATCGTTCATGGACGGAGCAAACTGAGTAGGCATCATAACCTACTCGTATAGAGTAAGTTGAATTTGCTGCGAACGGACCTCCAGCCAGCATTATTGTCGTGTTGACACCAGCCGATATTTTACTCGGAAAGGTGCGGACAACGAGAAATGGTTGGAGTACCCGAAAAACTTGAGAAAGGTTGAAGCGACGACCACCTTCCACTTGAAGCCCAAGTGTTATTTCTTGTTTCAAGCTGGTTGAGGCGTTTGCATAGCACAACAGTGTGGAAGAGTTGAGAACCGCAGCTTCGACGTAAACGTCACCGTTGAATACGCATGAGAGTGGAAGCGGTTTACCATCAGCCAGCTCAAAACCAGCTCCTCGGATAGTGATCGTCGAGGCACTAAAACTCAGCACGTGGGATGGGTGCGCCTCCAGAAACATTGGATCTTCATATACTGTAACACTTCCTCCTGGAGCCCAGTGTACCCCCTTGTTCATGCTTAAGCGAACTTTGACGGAGCCTTCAAGGCTGCTTGGAGCCACAGTACATACGACTCGTGAAGTTGAAACGACAATCCCTCTTGTTGATACTCCTCCAATATCACATTCGACTTCGTCACTTGGGAGTAGCTCATTTCCCCATAGACTAAGTTCCGCGTTGGTAGATGATGAGATAAACTGAGGTGTAATACTGGTGACTTGGATGGGCGTGTGCACGAGAAGTGACAACTCATTCATACTTGAGAAGTCTTGATTATTCAGTGATATCGCAACCGGGAGCAATCCTGGTTCTCCCGGAAGCACCAATGGATCGCAACGAACTGTGTTCGGTTCAGTTAACGTCCCAGCTACAATCTCATTGCCAAATCGACATGCAATTTTCGCTTCAGACGAGAAATAGTCACCTATGATGACGACTTCCGCGCTCGACATTGCTGGTGCCATGGATGGAAACGTCTTGATCAGCAAAGGCGGCGCATAGTAGTGAAATACCACCTCTGATCGTGAATAGTCGATGCCGTTGAAAGTGATTTGTACGCTTACTTGACGCTCACTCGCTGAGCTCTGCAATGCAGGAGCAACGCAGCTTACTGTACCACTTGATATTAGCACCCCTGATACGGTCGTCGTTCCAAATCGACAAGCGATTGATTGAGCCGATGCATCAATTTCGAAATCTCCTTGAACTTTAACAGCTGAGCCACCAGTGGATGGGCCACTCGAAGGTACTATGCCCTCCAGAGAAACTTCTTTATGGATCACAATTGTTGTGTTTTGTACCGAAGATACATCCGACAAGTCATGGCCATCACTCGACAATATCACTCGATATTCACCGATCCGAGTATTTTTTGGTGCAGCACATCGAGCAAATCCACCATAGGAATCGACAACTACGGTTGCTGTAGTCCATTGTACTTGTGCATCTCGTGTAAAGCCACAAATTGCGGACTGGTTTACGATAGAAGCAAAGTTCTGGCCAAATACAGTCAGTATGGTACCACGACCAACCAATGCCAGCCTTGGCAGCACACCATCAACGATCACTGGATTTTGAGCTCGATATGCAGCATTCTCAAAAAAGCTGGTCTCGCCATTGACAGCAATTCGAAACGGAACGCTGGCTTGAACCGAAAATGGAGGTGCTACACATCGCAAAAGACTAGGTGACATCCAATCAGCGTCGATATGAGTGTCTCCAAATACGCAAGCATAACTGAAGTCATTCGCGAATCCTCCACCGTGTACTTCAAGCTGCGTTCCACCTTTAATCGAGCCGTACTCCGGTTTTATATATGCAAGCTTTGGGCGCTGACGGAACTCGAATGTGAGCTTATTCAACGAGTAGTCTTGAAGATTCGACGTGACTTCTACGTCAGCCACACTTGCACCATCGAAATCCTCTCGATTATCTTGGAACGTGCATCGTAGCCACGATGAGCTGAAGAAAGTAGCCCGAATTATTTGTCCATTGATACGACAACCCAGGGCTGAAGAGTTGAAAAAGCCTTGACCAAGAATATCCAGAGATATGTTTGTGTTGGGCTTCGATGCGACAAAGCTGGATGGTGATATCCGGAAAGGCTGAGGCCGAACAAGAAGGATCAACTCACCAGCGAACACGTAATTTGCTCCATTTGGAGCGACTTCAAGAACCAGTTCATCGGATTGGGAGGCATCCAATATGTAAAACGGTGGTACGAGACACCATATCTCACCCGACTTCACCTGAACAGGTGGCACTTCGGCAACTTGGAGACTCGCCCTTGATGTAAACTTGCAGAGCACAGCATCCGTTTGGTTCTCGGAGAAGCTAGAGCTTTTCAAAATAATTCTACTCCCAGAGTGCACAACCTTATTCGGAGGAGAATCAACTGTCACGCGGTAAGGCTGCACCACAACGAGAGTTACATCGTTGCTTGAAAGTCCACCTATTTGTCTCAGCGAGAATTCTCGAATGCCTTGGTCTGATCTCGATAGGTTAATTAGGCACCGTATGTATGTTGGCGTCACAAACTGGGCCACACCAACTGCTCCCCCACCCACGAAGCATACATATCCATTCCGATCAAAATTCCATCCATGAACTTCCAGCGTCACGTTGTCATTAAACGGCACCTCGGTTGGCGTGATCTTTGCGAGCAACGGCCTGGTTCCGAGGCGATGCTGAATTGCAAGCTTCCGTCTTTCATGAACAGCAACAGAATCGACTGAAGGGTTTCCAGGTGAGTTTGTGATGAGCGACACCGTGTAAGTAGCCTGCAGCGGATTCATCTCCGTGACCTCCGTGACGAGCCCTTTTGCCATTACATTTAAATCAGCTGCACGAGTGCTGCCCTCAACGAGGATTGTGTCGGTTTCAGTGAGCCTGTATGCATCCGCGGCACGACGTGTAGTTACTGAGGCGCTGGAAGCAGTGGTCGGAATGGTTACAGCTGGCGAACGAACTCCATCAACCCGAAGCTCATATGAAGTCGCAACGTTGTCTTCATCTTCATCTGCACGAGAGAACATGAAGCCTTCAAGACCAATTGAGACACGGTCGGTCATCACCAAATGGGGATAGACGTCAACCGGAACCAAATCGATGAAGATAACAGCTTTACTCTCAAACAACTGGCTCCCTTTCACACAATGTGCCCCGAACGAGAAAGATGTTGTTTGCTGGGTGTTCGTCTTAGAAGGAGCCACGTAATAGACGTAACCATTCGACAGTACTGTGGGGGTGTTGATTAATGTCCCTCGTTCAAATACTGGTTTTTGTGCTGCAATGCTTGGCTCTTCAATCTTTGCATAAGCCAGTTGGCCGATAGCTGGCAGGCCCCCAACCTCGAACTGCACAGGGCAGCCACTAGGGTTCCAAAGTTGCAATTGGAGGAGTATGGTCTCGCCGGTCATCACCCTGACACGATCACCAACGCTAGCAGACGACAGATCAATAAAAAGTCTGCCACCACGTAGAGCTACAGATGAATTTGGATACTCGATGACCTCGAGCACCGCATCATCGAGAGCGATTGAGGACACGATACGATTGCGTAGCGATAGTGATTGATCAAATGGAGGCTCGAAGGTCCACAATCCGAGTAACCCATCCTCCGAGCCTACGAGCTTGGAGCTATCAACACGCGCAAGATCGATTGAAGAGTCGAACTGGATACTCCAAAGCGAAAGCTCATCAACTGTACCAACAAATGGATACAGTCGCTCGCTTGGTATGCCCGATTGGCACGGACCAACAGTGATAACACTCAGGTGATTAAGTGACCATACAGCTGTGGACACCAAAGTGATCGACTCGACCCCATTCAAATAGACGCGGAAACTTGACGTGCCCCATGTTATTGCTGCACGTTGCCACTCGTCGAGATGAAGAACTGCTTCAGGATACAACCAATCATCGTAGGTATTGGAACTTTCATTTGCTGAGTAATGGCGGCGCAGGCGCAGGTACCAAACCCCGCGGGCTTCATCAAAGCTAGACCACAATGTTACTGTGTGTTCTTGACGATCTCGAAACTGGCAGAGACATACTCTATCTTCCATTGATAGCCCGTCACCATCGGGTCTCAGCCACATTAACAGACTCCCCTCTTGTTGTACATCTTGATGTCCGACAGTAGGAATCGTGAGCATGGCTTGTTCAAAGCGGTTGGCGAGCCACAATGAGTAGCCCGCTGCACCCGCAGCAATCTGTGGTATGGGTAACGCACTAGAGCTAACCATCAGGTAATTCAACTCACTGACTGTTAGTGGATAGTCGAAGAAAAACACACTTTTGACGACGGCATCGACGCCGCTAGTTTGCTGATACGAAGACCCAATAACCGTTCCATTGCTTTGCACAACTGGCAGAGATCCCACATCTCTAACGACGACAATGACGTTTCCGTCTACGTATAACTGGATGTCCGAATCGCCAAATACTACAGCCACAAAGACCCATTCATCGTTCTGAACGAACGCTTCTGGAAGTGTGACGTTTGCGACTACCCATTTTCCACCGTCGATACATAACGCACGGCCGCTCGGTAATCCGTTTTGAGACAAAAGACAGCCTTTTTGTCGATCAGCCCCGTTGAGTTGAACCCACGTGCCCATGGTCAGAGTACGGAAACGTCGATGGTGCAGTGCCACAGGCAAATCCACGCCGCTCTGGGGATCGAGTCTCAGTGCGGTCGAGTCGACGGCGTTCGTCAGAGGAATATTGCGGTCGGTACCATGCTGCATGAATCCGTCAGATGATCCTCGTGGAGCATAGTCAAGGCGGTCGCCGGTAAGTGGGTAGTACGCCACAAGATGCGCTGGTCTGAGTGCAAGAATTGGATCCCAGTCGAGAATAGACTTTGTAGGCACATTTGTCGCTTGTGCTGTCGGCTCGAGAGTGTAGAAAACGCCACCAAATGCTAGGAAGACGTAAAATAGCATTGTCTTTGTCCCCATTGTCCTCGACATCTTAGTTCGTTCGCTATCCGCCGTCGCGGGCGCGTGGTTTCCCTTGCATTTCTTTCTTTCCTTTTCGCGCGCGACTGTTTGGTGGTATCCTTGGTCAGAGTGTTGATCTACTGGTACACTGTACCAACCTGCCCGTTGGTGGACGATTTCTCCTCCCTTGATGATCAAGTTGATCCGGGTCGGGTCTCAATGGGTGATTTGGATCTCGACCCGTGGGCTAAATTGAACTTTGGTGTCGGCTGGTGACACTGTGGGGCGTGGATCGCGCACGATTGGCTCTTCCCGACGAATACATAGACAAGGAGCCACTGCCGTTCGTTCCAATTGCGCTTTGTGCCGTCAGATTCGAATCGTCTTCAAGCCCCACGATTGACACCATGGTGCGTGCCTTCGCTCTCGCCAAGCGCATGAACGCGGGTCTGCTCGCCCAAGCCCACACGCAAGCGCGATGGCTCAGTGTGGCATCGACCATCACGCCGGCTGCACGCAAGCTTGCGTTCCAGAAGGAGCTCGACCAAGCCCGCCAGCAAGCAATCGAAGGTGGTGGACTCAAGCGCCAAGCCAAGCAGCATGAGAAGGGAAAGCTCACAGCACGCGAGCGCGTTGAGCTGCTCCTCGACCCCGGCACTTTCCGCGAGTACGATATGCTCAAGACTCACCGTTGCTCGGATTTTGGCATGGACAATCAGCATATTCCGGGTGATGGTGTGATTACGGGTCGTGGTCTTATCAACGGTCGCCTCACGTTTGTGTTCAGCCAAGACTTCACAGTCTTCGGTGGCTCGCTCTCGGAGACGTATGCGGAGAAGATTGTCAAGATCATGAAGAAGGCCATGCAGTTGGGTGTGCCGGTCATTGGACTTAACGATTCGGGTGGCGCTCGTATCCAAGAAGGTGTCGCCTCGCTTGCTGGCTATGCTGACATCTTCCAGCTCAATGTGATGGCGTCAGGTGTCGTCCCACAGCTCACCATGATTATGGGTCCGTGCGCCGGTGGTGCCGTGTACTCGCCAGCGATGACGGACTTTATCTTCATGTCGCGCGACTCGTCGTACATGTTTGTGACTGGTCCGGACGTTGTGAAGACTGTGACCAACGAAGAAGTCACGCAGGAGGAGCTCGGTGGTGCGGGAACGCACACGAAGACCTCGGGTGTCGCCCACTGCGCTTTCGATAATGACGTCGAAGCCATTCGTGAGATGCGTCGCTTTTTCGATTTCTTGCCGCTCAACAACAAGGGTACGTCGAATTGCATTAGGGAGGGAATGACATATTGCTCACAGAATATTGTGTATCCACAGAAAAGCCGCCAGTACGCCAGTCAGATGATGATCGTTACCGTCCAGTGCCGACGCTCGAAAGCATTGTGCCTCCTGACCCGAACGTGCCATACAACATGAAGGACATTATCCACCAACTCGTGGACTCGTACGACTTTTTCGAGATCATGCCGGACTACGCCAAGAACATGATCGTTGGTTTCGGTCGTATGGAGGGCCGTCCGGTTGGTATCGTCGCCAACCAGCCGATGGAACTGGCTGGTTGTCTCGATATTAACTCGTCGGTGAAGGGCGCTCGCTTTGTGCGCTTCTGTGACGCCTTCAATATCCCGATTGTCACGCTCGTGGATGTGCCGGGTTTCTTGCCGGGTGTGGATCAGGAGTACAGTGGTATCATTCGTCACGGCGCCAAGCTTCTGTACGCGTACGCGGAAGCGACGGTGCCCAAGATTACAATCATCACCCGTAAGGCCTACGGTGGTGCGTACGATGTCATGAGCTCCAAGCACCTGCGTGGTGACATCAATTACGCGTACGTATGATCTCAGTCTTCCTGCGTTGAAGTGATTGTCTAATTACACTCAATGATGCAGGTGGCCATCGGCTGAGATTGCCGTCATGGGTGCCAAGGGAGCTGTCGAAATTATCTTCCGTGGTCAAAACGTGGAGGAGAACACGGCTGATTATGAGCGCAAGTTCGCCAATCCGATGGTATGTGCCCTCGTCTGGTTCTGTTATCCCACCCTTTCCTAATACCTATCTCTCTCTAGGTCGCGGCACAGCGTGGCTTTGTGGATGACATCATCGAGCCGACCAAGACGCGCCTTCACATCTGCGAGGACCTCGACGTCTTGGAGACCAAGCAATTGACGAACCCGTGGAAGAAACACGGCAACATTCCTTTGTAAGATCGTGGTGTTACCCTGTGAAGATGGCGGTACCTGTGAAAATGAATCTCGTATCCAATGGCAATCCGTCTGTTCTTGGTCACCTCTGTAAATGCATACCTGCAATCGCAACACGAGACGAATGTCACTTTCACTTGAAGTTTGTATAGTTCCCTACCCTCTTTCTCATTCGTCGACAGAACACGTTGACGGGATGAGTCTCTCTTCAATAGTAGCCCCTTCCTCGACGAAGATCGATGTCCATTCTGGTAAAATCCATAGATCTGTCCAAGTCCCCCCTTCGTTCCAATGGTGCTTACGCTCTCGCGCACGACGCCGCAGACCGTCTCGGGTGGGTAGAAATGCCATTCGATGTATCCAATCGTCTCTAACTGTCTCTGTGTGCGTAGCCTTTCTCAACTTTATCAACAAGAGCCCGTCGCCCTTCCATGCTGTGCACGAAGTCGTGCAGCAACTCACGGCGGCTGGCTTCCAGCAACTCAAGGAAGAAGACAACTGGAAGGGCGCGGTGGCCGCTGGCGGCAAGTACTTTGTGACGCGCAACCAGTCGGCTATCATCGCGTTTGCGGTCGGTGGCAAGTACCAGAAGGGCAATGGTTTCCATATCATTGGCGCCCACACCGACAGCCCATGCCTCAAGGTCAAGCCCATCTCCAACTTGGAATCGAACGGCTGGTTGCAGGTTGGTGTCGAGACCTACGGCGGAGGTCTCTTCCACACGTGGTTTGACCGTGATCTCGGTGTCGCCGGTCGTGTCATTGTGCGTGAGAGTGACTCGAGTTTCCGTTCCAAGCTCGTTCTCATTAACAAGCCGATCATGCGCATTCCGACGCTTGCGATCCACCTGGACCGCGAAGTCAGCACGGCATTTTCGTTCAACAAGGAGACGCACTTGCGTCCTGTGATTGCGACGGCTGCGCGCGCGCAGCTCGAAGCCACCACGGAGAAGAAGGATGGCTTGCCGAAAGCCAAGCACCACTCAGTGCTACTCCAGTTGCTGGCAAAGGAGCTCAGCGTGACGATCGATCAGATTGCAGACTTTGAGTTGTGCTTGTTTGACACTCAGGGCGCGAATGTCGGTGGTGCGCTTGATGAGTTCATCTTCTCGCCCCGCCTCGACAACTTGTGCTGCTCGTGGTTATCGACGCAGTCGCTTGTGCAGTCTCTGCCGACGCTCGCCGACGATGAGAATGTCCGTGTCGTGGCGCTTTTCGATAACGAAGAAGTGGGCTCGGACTCACGCATGGGTGCTGGTTCCAATTTCTTGGAGAGTGTGGCGACGCGTATTGCCGAGGGTGAGCTCACGGCTGCGGCTGCTCGTAAGAGCTTTCTCGTGTCGGCCGACATGGCCCATGGTGTGCACCCGAACTACTCGGAGAAGCACGAAGTGAACCACCGCCCGCAGCTGCACGCGGGTCCAGTGATCAAATACAACGCCAACGAGCGCTATGCGACCACGGGCGAGTCGGCGTTCCTGATGAAGGAGCTGGCGAACCGCCACAACATCAACATCCAGGAATTTGTCGTGCGTCAGGACACGCCGTGCGGCTCGACGATTGGTCCTATCCTTGCCACAAGCACGGGTATCCGTACGCTCGACGTCGGACTGGCGCAACTCAGCATGCACTCGATCCGTGAACAGTGTGGCACGGAAGACCTTGAACAGACACTTGCGTGGTTCACGGCTTTCTTCTCCGAGTTCTCGGCGCTCGACAAGTGCTTGAAGACGGATTAAGGAAGTCGTGGTGGCGCCATATAGCGCGCTTGATTGGGTAGACAGACACCTAGCATATGAAAGCTGTGTTTGTGTGTCAAAGAGTGAGAAAACTACCCATTTTTTATAAATTCATGCGTGGTGGTTGAGTATCATCCAGGTGCAATTGTCATTCGTAGGAGGCCTCTAGCGCTGCTCACTTTGGACTCCACATTCCCAGACGCGTGTCAAACTCCATGCGCAAAAACTTGTAGTATCGGGTCATGTAGTGACGATCGTGGCTCTTTACGAACTCATCCACCGCAAGTGTGACCACTGGCCACGTCAGCAGACCGCACCAAAAGTACCAAGGCACGACGTGGGAAACAAAGAACGACAACTTCATCCCGTCTGCCCCAGTGATACCTGCGCGAAAGACGCTGACCACGAGCTGAGCAAGCACGAGTCCTGCTGCTGTCACTACCCAAATTCGGTTTCGAAGAGGGGAAGCTGCGAAAACACTCTCGCAACGGTAGAGATAGCTGGTGGACGATGTAATCACAGACAATCCAATCATGAGAATCATAGCGGCCTCTGCGCGATCAATTGCAGCGACGACGGTTGGTGGACGCGGTCGCTCCTGTGCAAGCGATGTGTAAAGCACAAAGTCGATCCAACGGTATGATGCGTACTCTTTGTCCAATGTCGCTCGGTTTGCAGCCAGCGAGAGCCCAAGGATGCATTCATACACGAGGATCGCAACCAACGCTGACGGAACGTGGCGAAGTACAAAGTACCAAGTGAGTCGTGGGAGATCATTATCGCTGAGCGAGACTTCTTCGTTCTTGCGTGGTGTACGCTTCATAACTTCTTTCTCTTCCGGGGAGGCGAGCATGCAGAGACTGATGGCCGGAACGAGCACCCATAGAAACCAGAAAATGGACCCACAGCTAAGTTGTGGGACGGACGGGAACGGGACGATATAGGTAGCAAGGATCAGTGTCGCAAGCGCCAGTTGCGAGACGAAGATATACGCGATCATTTGGTGAAAGTTGGTGAGCATGCAACGCCCCAGCCGGATAAGCTCAATCAATTGCGTCAGTCCTGATCCCGGTGGTGAACTGTGTCCGTTGGATTTCTTGTCCTCCCCACCATGAATGCTGAATGAGCACGCCAAGGTATTCAGTAAATGGCTGAAATCCACGTCCTCTTGAGAAAAAGCAGGAACATCAGTACCGAGTGGAAGCTGATCGTCGAAAAGCGTGTGGAGTCCAGTCTGAAGTGCTACCGCAATATCGGCCTTTGAAAACAGCGCAGCGTTGCTTGCCTTTAAAGACGAGCCAACGCCCATGACAACTTCATCATTCTCCTGAAAGATTGAGATCATTTCGCTGATGGTTTCGGTGGTGCTATCTGTGTAAAGCGACACAAGAAGCGGGACATTATCAACTTCCTGAATGTGACGCTTGATTGCCTCAACTCCGTGGGGAAGACGAGCCTTGACATCCCAGTCCGAGTAGTTTGAGGTCATGCGATGGGGGTCTGGCCCATCGCTCTCGAGTGGCCGTAATGAGATGGCGCAGTTCCAATCTGTTTCGATGCCCATTTTCTCAGCAAGTAGCTTGCTGCGGCGCATATTGCGAGGCGAAAAGTACACAAACCGGATACCTGACGCAGTAAGGTCTTCGATGAACTCTGGAATCGCTCGTTTGGGTTGTACGCCTGTGGCAACCATTCCTAAGAAGATCTGGTCATCCTGGATCTGCCACAGAAGCGAGTCTCTTTCTGTTGTTTCTAGTTCCGAAGCGTAGAGACCAATTGATGATGCGGCATCACTCACCTGTGGTCCTGGACCGCGCTCACTACGGTGACGCGAAGATGGCGACACAGCTCGATGAGTCGACGGGACGGAACTCATGCCTTGGGGCATGAAGCGACGCGATTCGTCGTTCGACCCGGTCGATGCCACAGGAGAGATGTTTGGTTGACTACGGCCCCGGCCCCGAATTCCCCCAGCGACAAAACTTGCGGCGTCACTGGTATCAGTTACGGTTGCCGGAACACCCATCGTTTCTCGAAAGTTGATGTCACTCGCCACACTATCATCGACCAGATAGACGGGTGGCAGCATACCCATGCCGTTTCGAAGTGTAAGTTGATCACTCTTGGACCGTGTAAAAACGCCTGATACTTTGTGCGGTACAGGCACATAAGACAGCGCGACACAATCGAGATCTTCGACACGCCACTGATTGTACATCTCCAAGATCAGGCGTCTCTTGTCGTTTGTAAGGGGGCAAATTGACTTTCCGTCCCAGTACTCGGAACACTGTGCGAGGGTAACCATTGGGTGGCCACGCGAAAGGAGCTGAAGTCGATTTGACCGCTGGTCCAATACAATTGTCGAGTACAAGTGAGTCTTCAAGTTTCCCCGGTATCGAGTGTCTTCTTGACCTTGGTCGTGATGGTCAATCGTGTGCTCATGGTGGGCAAGTCGCGGACAGATAATATGAAGAGACTGTAGCCGTTGAAACACGCTCAAGTCAGCACGCACAAAACCAATCTCCCGCGTCAAACTTAGGAGGTGCTTGGGAAAGGGCAGCATTCGCACGTGAGCCGAGAGACGCTGGATACATGTCCGTAAGTATGGGTTCCGTTTGGTAGACGTGGATTCCGAGTTTAGCGGTTCAGCTCCGCTGGTACCGCAGAGATCAGTGTCGACACCCATGGAGAGCAATTGCGTCTCGCTGATAAGGTACCCCATGGACGTGTGGTAATAATCGGCTGGATCTTCAGCATCATTCAGAAGGATCGAAAGACCCAGTGGTTTGAGAGAGGCAAGATGTTGACGCCACTTTGGGTCCTCAAACTTGAGCCCAGTTTCGCAGTCTCTATCGGGATGCAAATCTAAAACTGTCGAACTGTTGCCTGGCTTGTCGTTAAGCAAGAAGATCTCTTCAACTGATGGCGTTTGCTCGCACAGGATATCATCGTCGAAACAACACAGCATAGTTGTGCTTCCTAACCGCTCAAGCAATCGGAATGATCGAAACGGAATCGCGAGAAATTGGCGTGTGTCGTGAGTGTCGTGGGCATTTTTGCTCGTCGTCGCACGGAATCTGAGCGTGACGAGAAAATACTCGAGCGACCGACGGAACGCCGATTGCTTGGATGCCTTTTCCGAGCGCATTTTCTCTCGTTCTTCAGAATCGTACATGTCACTTGTGTGCTGTTGGAGCTTGTGTAGAAAGGCTGCCGCCGCCGCTGCAGCAGAGGATGTCGTAGAAGATGGTATTGGAGTATCATGGGTCACGTCACCAGCACCAGTCGGTTGATGTGTAGTCGAGGCTGCACTCTCGCTTCCCGCGAACACGACGCTCTCAAAAGAACCCAATATGGAAGCTGTCGCCACTGCCTCTGCAAAGAAAAGCACAAACGGAGTATTCAGCGACGCAAAGCAGAGCCAAATGCCAATGGGACCGAGGAGAACATGATTGAGTGTCGTGTGGAGCGAACGGTGCTGCACGACTACGCGCAGCCCGATTGCAATGAGCACGAATATCGAGTACATTGTGCACACATAGACAGCGACACGACGAGCACCGGCCTGAAGCTTCTGTGTAAAGGTAGGTGGCCGACTGATTCGAAAGAATGCGTCTTCTATATCCTGTACCACGGGTGTCTCGCGCATCTCGAAGATCCGCATGTCGCCACAGAGCGGAAGAAGGAGTGACGGATGGAACGTCGCATTGCAGCGCGTGGTCTCCAGGGTCTCGCCACTGCTTGGAACTTTGGTGCCGCGAGAAAACTCTATGGGTGCATCGGCATCCGGTGGGTTGAGAGCGAGGACGTCGCCGGGCGCGAGGTCTCCGCTCATGAGCGCGACGATGTCGCCTCGGACTAGTAAATTCATTGGTGTGCGTTGCCAGTGGCTGTCGCGGTAACACGCAATCAAGTTTGTCGACGGGAGCAGCACAATCGGTTTGACAGGAGTTTGCGTGGTCGTAGTGGGCGCTTGGCCATGGTGTTGAAGCATGTGTTGTACAGCTGTCCGCACGCGCTCAGCCATCTCGTCGTGGTGACGTCGCCGCTGCATGCCGTTCAGCATGACGTTCATGACCGCAGCGCTTAACAAGAAGAGCCCTTCAAATAACGGCACAATGGTTTCGGCTTGAATATCTTTCCGGGAGTAGTCGACGAGGCGGAAGACTGCACAGATCAACAGGAGCAGTGCGAAGGGATCCCGAAACTCTTTGGTAAAGTCGGGACTTCGCTCTTTCTCTTCAATTTTGCACTCAATCGCACGCAAGAGTTGGCGTCGCGCGCGTCGTGTCGATAGGCCAAAGGGCGGTTCACCCTGTGCCATGAAAGTGTCGTAGTTGGGTGTCGCATCCAATTTGCGAGCGGAGGATGTGGTAGATGGATGATTCGGTGGCTTGAGGGTGTTGGTCCACGCAGCGGAGCCGGAGAGAGAGATGGGCTCGTCGTTTGGCTGCGACGCCGTCGCGTCGGTCGTTGGCGACGTTCCCTCCATTTTCTCTCACGATCTTCATGAAGTGGAGTTCTATCGATAATTTACTGGTATGGACCATACAATATGTCTATTTTCCAGACTACATCGGATCGTGGTCTCATTGGCTGAAATAGAACTAGGCCTTGAAACCAACGAAAACAACCCGCCAGGGTCTCCCCAATCTGTTCTGTGAGAAGGGAAGAAAGCATGCCGAAGAACAAGGGCAAGGGCGGTAAGAACCGTCGTCGTGGAAAGGGCGATGGGGAAGAGAACAAGCGTGAATTGGAGTTCAAGGAGGAGGGTCAGGGTACGTGCTGAATGTGATGATGTTGAACGACATGATGACGTCTAACCGCCGACGTGGCAGAGTATGCGCAGGCCGTGCGAATGCTCGGAAATGGTCGCGTGGAGGCATACTGCTTTGATGGCGTGACGCGATTGGGACACATTCGTGGCAAGATGCGGAAGAAGGTGTGGATCACGGCCGGCGACATTATTCTCGTTTCGCTCCGTGACTACCAGGATGGCAAGGTTGACATTATCCACAAGTACAACGCCGACGAAGCCCGAAGCCTGAAAGCTTATGGTGAACTGCCTGATAATGCACGCATTAACGAGACCACAGTGGAGATGTCGATGGAACAGGATGACGACGACATTGGCTTTGACTTCGACGACATTTGAGGAGAAGACTGGAGCTGTTGGGGGGGGAATGACTACTGTTCCCTGGTCATGATAGCGGACAAACGACGTGATGCAGGTCGCTTAGATAGTGTGCGGAATACGACGTCTCTTGCGTGTTACCATCCCCTCTTTTGTACTGCGCTTGAACTGTAAAAATAGGGAGACTCTTCCAAAGTCTGAAGCGGATAAGGTGTATGGTTGCACGAACAACAGCAACGAAGGGCAAGCACCAGGAAACCAGTCGACGATGCCGCTCGTGAATGGACCGATAGCTTCCTCTCGGTATGAAGACGAGCATCCTATGAGTAGTCACACGTCTGCCCTTGCAAACAAGAAATCGTGCCACAAACCCACTCGAGAGGATACTGACATCGAGATGGTGGGATCCGGTCCCATGAGTCCACGTGTGCGAAAGCGCCTTGATGAAGCAAAGGAGAACGCAACTGTGTTTGGACACGGTGCGTCGAAAACGGTCTTTTTCCATCATTCGTTTATCTCATGTGGGCAATGTGATGCAGTGTGTGAACAGGGAGAAGTTGTCCAGTGGATGACGGCATGTCACCCAGGACTACTGGCTTTCGGCCGCGAGCTCGAACGCCGCGGCTTTACAACCCTCAGCAGCATTGCGTTTCTCACGGAGGACGAGCTCGACCAATCCATTGATCTTCCCGTACGACAACTACTGCTCGCGACACTGGCGCGATTGCGCCACGAATTCTTTCGAATGTGATACTACAATGCAGGTCCACGCGCAATTGTCTTGAATTTAGCTTTGGGGTTTTGTAGGTGTCCTTTCATCACATTCTTCTTCTGATTCATCACTGCCAAAATATTCTTCTGTGAGCTGTGCCGTGAACCGTGATTGAATGAGATGTTGCAAATCAACAGGTTTAGGCCGCTCAGACATGAGAATACGTGCTGACGATGCGCGCTGTTGTGATAGTGACGAATGGGTACTGACTGCAGTGGTTCCATCATCTCCTATACGCTTCTCCAATGTCGGTACTGACGGTAGCGCCTGTCTTCGCTCCAGTACAGCTTGTAATTCACTCATGAACGACGGCACAGGTGCTGTCTCAGCGTCAGTGCGCACTCGCTGCTGCTGAATCAGTGTCTGGAGGTCGAAATCCTTTTCGCCAGTGCTTGTTGCTGTGTACACCAGCAGATAGTTTCGCTCAGAGTCTTCTTGACCCTGCTGACGAACCTCTGTACCATGTTCGCACTCGTCTTCATCAACATCTTCATCTTCAGGATCGGTAGCACCATCACTGTTCTCTAAGGAAGTGCTGCTGTCACCTACTGCTTCTATAGCTTTCTCCAAGTGGTCCCAATCGTTTGCAAGTTGGTCCATGAGCCTTCCAATTTGATCGCGTGACCTCCTCATGCGCTTGTACCAATGCGCCACCGTCGCATTCTTGTCGACTTCGCCCGTTGAACATGGAAACGACGAACCGGAAAACACATCGTCAATGTCGAGCTGGCTTGTGTGGGCAAGAGTCTTGAGCGTTTTGCACGACACTTGAAATTCTAAGAGAGCACGACTGACCGTACCAACGTCTCTGGGTAATGCACGAATCTGTTGTCGACCACTGTCGTCGGAGTCGTGGTCAACCAATGCTTCTAACTGTTCACGTGGACTCCATCGCGATAAATCACTTGCCCAGATCCCCATCATCGATGCCAAAGTGGTGAAAGTAGCAGTGTGATCTATGATGGTCTGAATAAAGTTTTGGTCACCACCGCGTCCACCGAGACTTCTCATCAGCTTGGTACAATCAGCTTCGAGATCCTCTCGTACAGTATTCTCCAGCAGAAGCACGCTAAGCGCGTGGCGCTTGGTCAGAGCGGTAACCAGTAACGATGGGGTAGCAGAGTCATCCGACGCCCAGTTAGTCTCGCTGTTCCTCATTGGTGATAGTTGTCGCACTGAAGCGTCCAGAGACGAAAGTGATCGGGAGGCAACACCACGTGCAGTACGCTCGATCATATCGTTGATACTTCGCAACCGTGAGCGAAGACGCCGGCACTGGAGTTCGAAATTGGGATCTCGAGCAGCGCTAGCCTCCTCTAATCGCCCAATGGGAGGCAAAGTGCGCCCAAGTCGATACCCACGAGCAGCAAGCTCCGACCGTTTAATAACGTCAACTACGAGTCGAAATGCCTCTTGAAGTTCCCTTAGCGCGGTTGAATAGAGATGCACCACCTTGATGAGACGTAAACCAGCGTATGTGTACCACACAAGGAGCAACTGATAAAACTACAACGAGATTGGAGGTAGTTAGCAGCCTAATAATTGGAGGACGATGAGTCGAGGCTCACCACTTCTACAGTCGTTATGATCACGACAATGGCCACCAATACAACCTTGATGACACTTTGCATGGAGCCAATCACGGACGCGCTAGGCACATCGTTCCGGTCAACTCCATATACTGCCACAGCGATAGAGGTAGTAAAGATAAGAGGGGCCACGGTGCCGTTAAACTGTCTAATGGTCTGTGGGATCCACCAACGTATCGTAACAGACATTACGTCACCCGTTCCTGCAGCTTCAATCACGTTTTCGCTAGTGTATCCACCAATTAGTTATCAAATCCAACTAATGAAGCAGTCGAACGCACCGGAGGTTCGCAAAACTGTCGCTGGTAGACAGCTTGGTCAGTAGCCTGCTCAACGCATAAAATTTCGCACTCGTGAAGAGCGTAGATTTGGGCGTTTTGCCTCGGTAGTCAGTGCATTTTGTGGTCGTGTAGTCTGATAACACCGATGGTGGTGCCTGTGCACTCTCATTTGGTGGAAGAGAGGGAGCGGAGACCGCATTGATCGCGCTGCTGTCGTTCTCTAGCTCTGCAACAAACGATAGATCAGTGTGAGACAGCTATGTTCAATCTATGGACCATACGTATGACGCTTCCCCACCAGCGAGATACTGCGCGAGAGGTGAATCTGGAGCAACTGCAACGTTCATTTTGCACCACAACGAAAGTTGTGCGCATAATCTAAATATTACGGAAATAGCCATATATGTCCACAATAACACTCTTATAAGCACGACTGCTTCGTAATTTTCAATAGTTGAGATAACAATTCTGTCGCATCAATAAAGTCACTCGATTGGGATACGTACTTGCTGCTTTTCGTTAAGAATACGTTTTTTTTTCGCCTGCTCCAGTGCAATAGTACTTGACATAGAACATGTGAGTGGCATGCTCTATGTCGTCCACGTCACGCCACATATATTCCTTGATACCAGGAGATAGAGGCAAGTAGAATTTATGGACTGTAACGGTACTGGCCGTTACCTCTCTTACACTATGTGTATGAGGAGCGTACATTTTACTACGGTAAATTGCAGGAAACAAGGAACTTCTGTCCAAAAAGGGGAAGTTCGGAAAGTGTGCGTATTTGCGTCCTTCTACTCTTAACCTACTGTGAATACATGTATTGTACCCCTGGGGTACTGCTCTAGGAGCGTGGTGGTCCACCCAATCACATACTTCATTGTGATTGGACCAAAGTGGAAATATCACACCCGATATCACCCAATAGAAGGACTGTCGTAAATAGAGTATTCACGACAAGGGGTTTTGACGAGATAGTGACCACTGTCACTATGTAATGGGTTAGCCCTATTACATCACCGTTGGTGTCGGCCATAGCACTTGTTGAGTCGATCCAAACAATGGAGACTCGATCGAATCGCATGCGCGCGAGCAACAATCTTGCTCTCGCGAGGCGGCGCAGAAGGCGAAAGCCGACGCAGCGGCGGCAAGGAAACTGGCGCTGGCACCGATGGTGCCGGCGATGAGGAGCTGCAAGACGGCACCAACGGTGCTTATGTGAAGGCA
>JAADWU010000077.1:0-21175 GCA_023336255.1 Pythium graminicola
CGAAACCGAAATATCAATGAAGAGTGTGGGTAGTTCATCATGCGGTGTTTGTGGTGTTTGTGTTTTGTTGTGTGGATCATCAGAGTGTGTGTTGCGTTCGTGTGGGTTTGTGGATATGTGTGTGTGAAGGTTTCACAAGTCAAACTCTGGCTCGGTTGATTATTAAATTACATCCTTGCACTCTTTCTCATTTGGGGGAGATTCTTCACTGGTTTGGGCGTGATAGATTTGGGAGAGGTTGAACCCAATGAGAATGAGGTTTATTACAGTCCTCTACATGATTTAGTGTTATGGGTTAGCTGCAGCCCTCAGGAGAATAATAAGTTCCGAATCTGCATCGTTCTACACAAGTGGTCCTTGAAATCTAGGAGAAACTCAACCAAGCAGGGAAGATCTAGAAAGAGACCCCACGTCATCAATCTTGCTCTGATTTTATCAGGCACTTCATCAATGTGGTGAATCAGCTTGGTGAAAGGGGTCAAGTGCTGGAAGCTCGAGGCACACCAAGCGCGGTCTCTAAAGAAGCGTCACGGAAATGAGGGCTCTGTACGTCTGTTGTAACAAGCGTCGGATTTCGCTTCGAAGAGATTGTGATATCCCAGGTGTACGTCGTTTCGCTTCGAAGATTTTGTGATATCCTGAGACTGTTTCGTCTGTAAAGGTCGTGTTCGCGCTGAAAATGAAGAATTTTGCTAAAATCAGGACTTGATATTAATGGGATTCTGTGACTCCATAGAAAGCTTTGTATGACAGAAGAGTCCTGGTTCGGTCCGCGAACAGATTTTCACACCGTTCCAATTCAGCACAACTTCAATAAACACATTCACGACCGACCAGATCGTAATACCTGCACATCATGAGAGAAAGAGCAATTGATTTCCAGATGATATGTTGATGGGGTACTAGGGTACTACTTACTTTGCACACGCGTATGGACTTGACGTCGCAATCGCCTGAGCTTTGACCGAGAATACTCAAGGCAAGATCGCATATTGGTCTCCATATCCAAAACCACCGAAGTTGGAATCGCTTGCTGACGAGGATTCCCAACTCAATCTTCCACCGTTCGCGCGTAAAGACGGTTGTTCTGGCGGTATCAATCGAGTTGATCGCGTAGTTGAGCAACTCGCACATCATACTTTCTGAGAGTAGAAGCTTTCTGCAGCGATGCCATCGCGCCCACCATCACCACGACTACCACAACTTCACTAACAACATCACGAGGAAGTATAGATGGGGTGGTGGTGGATTTGTACGGAAGAAGTATGGATATGATCGAACTGACGATTGGCGGCCATCTCGTACAACTGTGATTAGTGCATGGGTTGACAGAGATTCAGCATAGCTTGTTCTGAAAAAGTAGTGTCGGCGAACGCATCCGGAAGGTGAGCCATGTAGAGCCCGTTGGTAATCGCGAACTTGGGTGGATGAATGCGTTTCTTGTCACTGAGAGATGAATGGGAGGGCAAACACAACTGGAAGACAGATCGTCCATGTGATGCATTTACTCCTGATCTCGATAACGAAATGCCTGCAATATCTGGAATGATGTCGATACGTTGTAGTATGCCTGGATCGCGTCCGGTAGATTTGGTGGTGGCTTTAGACGCTGCTTCATTGCTTTCACGGGATGGGACTGGAAATAACGTTCGACATTTTCACACGTGATGACGCGTGCAAGTAGTCACAGACACAGCACACGAGTTCTTCACGTCGCAGCTGAAAGTTGATTGCTGTTCTGGACGCGAGAATACGAGATTTATGCTGATATTTGTCGCTACGTGCCTTAGAGTCGATGCGGCCACTCAATCCGCCTCCCTCGACTGACAGCCAATGATGAAGACCAGGATCAGCAAGCATGGCCGAAGCCATTTCTGTGACAGTGCGGATGGCCCGCTCGGCCACACCATTTTGAAAAGACGTGTAGCGCGTTGTATGCTGATGTACAATGCCCTCTTTTTGGACCAGTCGACGAATATCCGTGTTGATAAATTCTGTCCCTCCGTCTGTGTGAAGGACCTTTATCTCGGATGAAGGCACTGCAGCTTGGCGTTCAATCACTGAAAGGAACGACTGATCTTGGAATGCGACTCCGACTTCTTCTTCATGGCATAAACTTGTATGAAGTCACGCCACACTGCGACCAAGAAGTATCGGTTGCCGTGAATTGACTTTGAAACTGGACCACTCAACTCGGCGTGGACGATGCCTTCCGCAGCAACGTCGTCGTCGCGTGGATCAGGTATGTTTGCTCGAGTAGACATCGTGAGTGCACATATCATACAGCGAGGTGGCTTGCTGTGGTCGGTCACCTTGAGGCCGCGGCTCCACTTTTGGCGAATGCACGCAGCGTCCCATAATTTACGTGACCGAATCTTCGGTGTCAAATCTCGAGCGACCTTCCGGGGCCCGGCGGCACGAACGCCGACGCTGGCTCTGCTGTCACGACTGTATACATGCCATTCTCGACGCGATCGATGCAACTTGTTCGACGTCTACTACCGCCGTATTCGGTGGCACACGGTTCGCGAATGTCGACGGAATGACCCGTCCTTAGCAGGGTGGATACTGCAATGAGCGTGTGAGGTAGATCAGGAATGTAGTAAACATCATTCAGCACAAAATTTTGTTGGACAATTTCTCGGCTGACTGTTTGTACGAGCGCTCGAACGCGCAACTGACCTTTCCTCCTCGCGATCATCGACTTTCCGTTGGCAACTTGCACGACCAGCATTTTGTTGTCGCTGGTGATCGTCATATCATCGAGTTGGCTTGTCAGGTGGTGCGATGCGGCGGTGTTCAACAGGACCGTGGGCCACCTGACGCCATCTTATCATACTTGTTGGCCACCCCTACCATTGGTTCCTTCGCCGGTCTTTGTGCCTGAAAGGTACTTGTCGCGGTAGGCAGCGTTGTGGCCGGGGGAACCGCATATGCAGCACGCAAACTGGCCGTTGCGGATGCAATTGGGTCTGTAACTTTGGTTACGCTTGAACTGCGGTTTGCGTTTGCGTTCGATCACAGCATTTGCTTGAGCGGGTTCTGGTTTGGCGCGTGCTCCACGGTTATCCTTCCGGCGTTTTTTAGATTCGAACTGCGGTTTCTTGTCGGAGTTGGCACCATTGAAAACAACATCAATTGGAAGTTTGGCAACGATATCGTCCAGCTTTTAGTCAGGGTCTGTTCCGTAATTCAAGTTGTAGAGTCGCTTGTAGTCACATGTGACGGACGGCCAGGCATGGTTTACGAACGTTATGAGTGCTAGACGACGATTGGCGACCGTCGTCCTCCCCCCAGATTGTCCGACATCAACCGAAGCCTTTCGGCATAGTCAATGATGATCTCAGCGTTGCGCTTTGGCTCGTTCATCAGGCGCTGGACTAAATCTTGATAGTTCAGCTTGGGCCTGAACTCCTCCACCAAAGCCGCGCCGGTTTCCTTGAACGTAGCCTTAGGGTTGGTGGCGCGGAATCGCGTATCCCATCGGCATGCCACACCGTCCAGAAACAGTACCAACCATATTTTTAACCCGAGCCGACCAGACCTGACCCGACAAGACCTGGGCAGCTTTGATTTCTCCTTGCATATGTCGGCCCACCAGGACGGAACACATGTGTCATGACCACCGCGAGGTACCGATCCGTCAAAATTGTTCAAATTGTTCATACATAGGTTCTTAGTATCAATTTTCTCCGACACGTGAACCACGCCTTCCTCGTCTCCCGACTACTCGTCATCACCACTTCTGGCCCCGTGGGACCCTGAGGATCCCGGTGTAGCGGCTTGTGTCACCACGGATGGCGTCGTGGCGCTCGCACTGACAGCGTTGACGGTGGTCGGAGGCCCTGATGGCCGCGTTGCTTGCTGTATGGGCGTCGGCGAGGACCCGGTAAGCGGCGTCGAGGCGATCGCCCGCAAGCCTGACGTTGTGGAGGGCGGATTCGAGGATCCCGCCCTGGTGGATTGCGGTGCGATCGACGTGACGCCTGCTGTGGCCTGCGATATGGCCCCTGCTGGCGTCGCTCCGACTGGTGAGGTGGTGGCGACAGTCGCGGGCGTGTTTGACGTCACCGTTGGCGGGCCTTATTCGCTGCGGCTGCTGGTGGGGTGTGCTGGGTACCGTAGCTTGCGGCAGAGGTCTCCCCGGCGTTCGACTCGGCGCTGTAGCGGACGACGTCACTTGAGTCGACACTCTCCCATGTGCCACGGGCGTGATGGGGACTCGTTGGGGTGTTCTGGTCGGCACGGCGGCTGAGATAGACACCGCCGTCGGGCGCGTAGGCCTCGACCCAGGCGGGGACGCCGGCGAAGACGTGGCATGATCGTGACGCCGTCGGAAGCCTTGCTGGAATGAGTAGCTTGCCATGAACCGCCCCTCGAAGCCTTCGTCGATCGCTATCTTGAGTGCCTTCTGCTGAAACACCTCCATCTTGATGATCTTGTCAGCCTCCTTGACCCACGAGTAGATTAGCTTTCCCTTGGATTCACGTGCCTTAGGGACGTCGCAGTGGGGTGAAAAAAGGATGAGTGTCTCCTCCATGCACCCGGCGGGAGGCCTGGTTCCAGGCGCGCAGCCGGCAGAAAGAATGCGAGCACCGCGTCCTTGAAGCGGTTGTCATAAATCTCCTTCGAGAACGCGACTACAACCGCTTGAGTTCCTTGGATGCTCGGACGTCCCGTCATCTTTGAGCGTTTGTGGTCATCAAGCACAACGCGCGCCCACCATTGCTATACGTACTGATTCTAGCAAAATACATTTTCTGCCACCCAAATAAAAGTGTGTCTATCTTATAAGGGTGTCTGGTTTAAAAGGAGAATATGCTAGTTGAATCTGAGCGAGCTCACTTCGCTGGAAGGTAACCTGCAGGCTCATCAAGCGTGGCAGTGTTGGCGATGGAATCTGGATGAGCTACATCGGCAAACTGGTCGTATAGAGCATCCATACTGGCCTGAATGCTTCGCATGGCTGAGCGTGGCATAACTGACGCAAAGGAGGGGAGGGAGGCAGGTGGGCAGCGACGGCGGGTGGGCAGCGACAGCAGGTGCGGCGGCTTGCCGAGCAACCGCTAAGTTGGAGCTGGATGACATGGCGAGACGGCGAGTGAGGTCGGTAGAGTGCACTGAACTTGGAGAATGTGACTCAACTTGCTATTGATTTTGTTGCTGCCCAATGCAACGAGAGCCAACAATTATCCTGCGCCTTATGATCGAGTCACGACCAATATAAATCTGTGAACATATCCATCAGCAAACAAAGGAACCTTGCTTGATCCGTTACGAGAACCGACCACGTTTTGACCCGGAAATGATTCTCTCTGTGGCGCTGGGCCACTGAAGTCTTTCCGTCCAGTCCATACAGAATGCGAATTTTTGCGTTTTCTTTCACGGCGAAAACAACCGCCTTCTGTCCTTCCCATATTACTGACTCATCTGTTACGGTTGCTTGAACTGCTCTTACAGCACTTGTTCTCTCAGCGGTCAAGCTGGGGGCTAGGGACCAACCGACGTATGTTTAGCAATACCGGCCAATCCAAACAACGCATTTTTAGCGTCTTTTGTTAGAATATATCGCGTTTTTTAGCAAACGGCCAGGCAAGCAAGTTGTGGGATGTGAACGTGAACGCTCAATATCAATAATGACCAATCTGAACAGGCTTTGCGAAAATTATCTTACAAACAAGATCGACGTGCTGAGACTCATTTCCTTGCACCGCAGCTACGCGAAAGAAGCACCCGACTGTCTACACTTAAACGAACTTTCGAATAGCGTGAAATCGTCACCCTGGTAGACGCATCTGAACCACAACATTGTCTGGTGCGGTTCTCACGTCTCGCACCCCGGTTGGTTCTCCTGTGATATCAGGTTCTCCACGGTATAAAAACCGGTTTCCTCCAATGGAGGTTTTACGGTACAAAAGAAATTTGATAGCGAACTAAATAGTATAAGAGTTTCGTTGTCGTTGGCCACCAAGTCCACACAACAGAACTTGAGAACCTCCCTTCAACAAGAGGCTTTCTCGGCCGCCAAAGAGCGGTTTTTGTGCGCAACAATATTCTACGACGACTGGTAACTTGTGAACTTCGTGCTACCACGACTGGTTATGAGCCCAACTCACCCCAAAAAGACCCCCCAGCCGTGTACATTGGCGATTTCAGCCATTGACCGGACGCCCGGAATACACAGTGGATTGTTCCTTGGTTCCCTCGACCCACCATTGATCGGTTGTACTACGCCGATTACGACTATACACAAGAGGTGGTGGAACTATCCTCCCCCAATTCGTGATCCTGAAATTCCCACTGCCCCCCACAAGTACGACCAGTAGTGCGGGAGGTGGGGGCTTCAAACATGATGATGAACAAGAACGAGAAGAGACCCGAGAGGAGGCAAAAGAGCGTAAGAGAGAGAGAGCGATATGCTCGTCACAAATTCGAGGGACCTCAAATTATTGCCGTGCACGTGAAATCGTCATCTACGTGGTTGAACAATGTATGGTTTCTAATATCCAGTTGAATATATATGGAAAAAGTCCATATGAAGCATGGAAATTCCCCAACAAAAATATAGAGCTACCGATGTGATCAATCACGCTGAATTACAGCAATAAATCACTAGTTCCCGATCGAAATGACTGTCGGTATCTAGTGTCAAGCTTGACCTCCTAGTGAACCGACTAGGGGAAGCTGCTGGCAAAGTACAGTGACAAAGGACGTTCTATCATGCTACGTGAAAAACTACTTAGACTGGGATAGTATGGTGAAATCGTAACAGGGTAACCGTCATCCTGTACTCAAAGCTCCTCAATTTGGTCAATCGCCAAAACCCGAAGGGTGATGAATCGCCACCCAGACTGGAAACTGCCTTTACAGTTGTCTGCTGTTGACCGGTGACACACCAATTAAAGCGCAGTCCAAGGAGGACGAATATGGTTGTTTCGAATGCTACGTCAAGGGACATAACACATATGAGTGTCCACGATTGACTGCTGAACAAAGAGTAAAAACCAAAGTAGTTATGAGATGGCGTGGGGAACAATAAGCCAAAAAGGATGCAAAGAAAAAACCTACTCCGACCAAAAGTGCGACAATCACACAATCGAAGTTGGACGCTATAGTCGTGATGTAGCAAGAAAGCAGGTGCAGGTCGTTTCGCCGCGAGGCTTGCTTGTGCGTCATGATGACCGACACAATCGTCCATACAATTACAATTGTCTATAGGATGACCGTAATAGACGTGGGTATTCACGCTCACTTACACGTAGCCGATTGCCACGTCGTGGTTGCGATCATGGCGGAAGACGTCGAGGGAACAAGAAACGTTATAACTCTCCCTGACGTTCACGACCACCAGTCATTCTCACCTGGCGCTGTAGCCGACAAAACGCAACGAGCTCTATTTGCGCGTGCGCAAGATGAGCTTGCTGGTGAGAGCATTGGTGGAATGATCCTCCGACCAATCGGGAGACTCTGTACCAGAACCAGATTTTTTTTACCCAGTCGCACCGATTGGGTGCAACAACCACGCTTCTCGTGTACCTCAACAACGTCAAGTCGATAACGTCAGACGTTTTGGGCCAGGTGAGGCTCGTCCAACGTGGGACGAGAGATGTCCAAGACATGCATTTTTGATGGGCAAGGAAACCGCAAGCTGGGTAGATTGCCACGCTCCTTACGATTTACGTGGACGACTTGGACGACTAACAAGATTTGACGCTCAAGGTAGTATGGAAGCGGAGTACATCGCAATGAATGAAGGCGCTCGCGATATCATGTGATTCCACATGGTTTTTGTGAAGAACTGAAGTGGAGTCATGGTGTTCCGGTGCTTTGGTGCGGCAACATGACTGCGATTTCGCTCACGAAGAAGGGGAAGCACAATGGCAGCAAACATATTGAAAATCGCTTTGATCATGTTCGAAATCTCGAGAATCGGAAACAACTGTAAGTGGAACACTGTGGTACAAACGCGATGATCGCGGATACACTCACCAAGCCCTTGGCAACAGTCAACTGTGAACATTTCCGATCCATGCTTGGAGTAGTGCACTGTGAGGTACAACTCGAGACGTCAAGCAGAGAGCTTGTCAATACGTACTACATCTATGTTCAGTACACCATTGAAGTGCACGGTTTGGGTGGTTGATGTTCGAGCCAGTATGGTGTTTGTTGGTACGACACCAACGGATTCTCTGGGTATGAAGGTCAGTTCAAGACTATAGTACAGAATTTTCGATTGGAGATTCATGGATGGCCAATTGAAGCCCATATCCGACAACACTGCCTTCGCAGAGTTGCATTTATGCCTGAGGTGTGGAGATCTGGCGTAGACCAGCGCATGGCGAATGCTATCTTGTCGGCCAAGCACCTACCAACACGACGACTCAGACCTGGAGGAGGAGAATGAACTAGTGAGGATGTCATTGATCTGAGTCGGAGAACGCCAGTCGAACCGCGACAGCGAATCTCTATACCAGTACAAGGAGGACAATCAGGCGACTCAAACCACCGAGCACGTCAAGACCCAGAATGTTCTCCCAGTATTGCTCTTGCTAACGTCTCTGGTGTCAAGACACGAAATTCTGAAAAACAAAAACAGGACGATGACAGTGGTTAAGGCGACGGTGACGAGTCACCTGTGTTTGAGACGGCTCTCATGGCGATTGTACGAGCGGGGATCGACCGCTTGACAACAGAGATTGTGGACACTGCTCCGTCATCGCATATGACCAAGGGAAAATCAAATATATTTCCTACATACCGTATAGTGGCTTGGTGAGATATGGTGTAATCGTCCATCGCAGCATTGGCATTGGGACAGTGTGCCTAGCTATTGAGAATGTCAATGGCCAAGAGCAAGTTGTTCACTGAAGAACGTGATCCACGTTCCCAACTTCAAGTATAACTTGCTGTCCCTGCGCGAAGCGGTGCAGCGTGACAATATGAAGATTGAGTCTGATGACGGTGTTTGTACCATCACTCACAAGGAGCAAGGTTATAGTGCCGTCGCCCCGGTGCCAGACCAAATGGGTCTGTACGTGCTCCCGGTTTTGGGTAAGGAAAGGGCACTTGTTGCATCTCAATCGCAAATTCTAACAAGTTGATGCAATACCATACACATAAAACGTCCAGGGCGAACGACCATGAAGTAGCTCTATCAGATTTTAATTGAAGGACACAAAACCATTTTCAAAGCCCCTAATAGACTCATTTACATGTGAATCATTATCTTTGCCAAAATATTGCGTCTACATTACTCACCCCGGCAACTAGACCACTAGTCGCCCATGTGAGGGAGGTGTGTCACAGTGACAGCGGCATCTTACCTGTGGCCATTTTTAGTGGATGACGTTACTTTGTCGTGTTCAACGACGAATACACACGGTATGGTTTGTCAAACTGATCAAAAATGATGTCAGATATATACGAGGCGTTCGAAGAATACAGAAAAGAAACCAAGAGTCGAATACAATAATTGTATTACGATTTACCATGGATCGAAGAGGAGATCGACCTCATTCGATCCGACAATGTGAAAGAGTATGAGAAACTCGGACGCATTGTCACGCCAAGTACGGCATTCATAAGCGATTCACGCAGGCGCACACACCGTAAGACGACAGAATTGCCAAACGTCGAACGCAGCTGATCGTGGAGAAAGCAAGAGCGTTTCTCTGTGACGACCACCACCCTCTCATCCTTATTAGCAAGGTGATTGCAATGGTGGTGGGTATCATCAACTTGACATCCACTGCAGTGCTCGATTGGGATTCGCCACACGAACGGTGGTTTCACTATATCCCAGTCACATCATACTTCCGACCATTGGGGTCCTCGATACCGTCACATTCCCAAAGGACAAACAAAAAAGATAGATGCGAGCGGGATCAAGTGTATGTTCATCGATTACAACACGCAACAAGGATGCTACAGACTCCTACGACTCACTGATCTTTCGGTGATCCGTACGGAGGACGTTGTGTTTATCGAGAACCAACCAACGAGTATCCCACTCACAATCTTCCGCACTTGCGATCAGACGCGCCGTGGATGCAACCAGTGCGCTGTTGCAGACGCACAACCGGGACTGAGCCAGGTTGATCTCAACACCATCGATAGGATGGAGGCGATTGCGACCGACAAAGATATTGGAGAACAACTTGGAGCCATCTCAAGTGTCCCAAAACACTTGGAGAGACGAGCCAGAAGTCGATTGGACTTTGGACCGTCCCAGACCATGAGCGTTGGTCTAGACTCCCACCAAATGAGAAACAACAGCGGGAAGAAGCAAGGACAAGGAGGGACAGTAAATCGGACGAACGTCGATCGGAATAGGAGGGCGAGGAGCCAGAGAGTCACTCCAAGCAAGGGTTGTATGGACGGTGTGGACACTGATGAGATCCAGTATCAATGCAGATGCGAAGAGGGCTATTAGGAAGCAACGCAGCGAAAAACCGTGCGACAGGCACGATGATCTTGATTGAAGCACGTCCCATCCTCAAGAAACGTCAGTAAGACCCGTGGAGGAACTCGCACGGGCTTGGTTTGATTGAGGGACGCCTCACCGAAAGCAAGTGGAATTTTGCTGACCAAGTGTTGGACGGGGGATTGCCCAGTCAGCTGCTGACGACTTCACTGTATATCGGACCATACATGCATAGGCGCAGGCGGAGAAAGAGGGGACGCAATGGTGTACGTCGGCTATGTTCAGGCTTACTCAACCAAGCCAAAGAGAAGATCCTCCAAGTACCTGAACCTGGAATAACTAGCACACTTGAGGCGAATCAGTTTGAGTCCACTCATTCTCGTCTCCTTTCCTTTTTCTCGCTTTTTGTGTTCTTGCCCTGTTCTCATTGCCCTGGATCTGCGACATCCGAGTATGCAATGAGTGCTGATACCTTCGATAGTGATGATGCGTCACCGTAGGAGGCTCTAGATTTCTTTAAGGAAGGGTAAGTGATGCTGAGCAGTCAGAAGCTTACAACAATCGTCTATTAGATAGGAACTCGACGATAAGAAGGATCTTGACATCGACAAGGTTGTACATGCATTGATTGCGATCAAGTATGTGGAAGAGACGCGTACTTACCGTCAAGCCATGGCCTTAAACTTTGCACACGAATGATCTGGGGTAATGGACAGTGAGTACAACTCACTCATGACCAACAAGATGTGGGTATTGGCGCCATTGCCGATTGGGCACTCAAGAACCGTTGGGCTATGTGATTAAACGGAAAGGCGATCAATCTATTGACAGAATCAAAGCTCACCGACTCATCAAAGGTTTCCTACAGAGACACAGCCTTGACTATGGTGAGATCTTTCACCAGTTATCCGAATGGAAGTACTTCGCCTCATACTTGCGATTGCTGGAGCCCTTGATTGGGAAAATGAACAGATGCTCATGAAGACGGTGTTCATGAACGGCTTCTTGAACGAAGAGGTGTACGAGGGACAGCCAGGCGGTTATGAACAGGAGATTAAGGAGCATCTTGTTTGCAGACGAGTGGAGAGTCTTTTTGGAGACAAGCAAGCACCTAGAGTGCGGTATCAAACACTTCGTGCTTTCATGCCCCGACAGGGGTTCAAAGACTTGTGTTCTTATCCGAGCAACAGCAGGAGTTTGTATTGTTACTGTCTACGTCGATGACCTACTTGTCATTGGGTCGTTGTACGATTAGAGATGTTCAGGTAAGACGTTACGAGAGCGTTTTCAATGACGGACATGCAACCTGCCAAGTACTTGCTTGGCTGGTACATCGAAAGGGGTAGCAAACGGCGAACCATCTTCTTATACCAACAACAGTACTGTATCAAAGTACTCAACCGTTTCGAGATGCTTGACAGCAGGCCTGCGGATCGCTGGGGGACACAAGTTCAGCTCCTATCCGAAAGTATCAAGGAGATGGAAGCCGTCACTTGCCGTGAAGCAGTTGGCAATTCATGTATCTGATGATGTGCACAGGCCCAAATTTGGCTGGGCTTGTGAACCGATACCTCGAGAACCTGGAATGGCTCAATGGCGAGCTGTCCAACTGAATGGAAGAAAACAGACTTGGATTCAGTGATATTAATGAGACTTCGATTGGTGACTCTCTTATGGCCTACATCAGCGTTGACAACGGCAACTGCAAGGGCACGAAACGATTGGTTTTGGGGTATTACATTCCTCTTTGGAACGTCTCCATCTCATGACGAAGTTCTTTGCATACACTGGTCACTCTGTCAACAACTGAAGCAAAGTATGTGGCTCTGTCAAGCACGATACAAAAGTTACTGTACCTCCAAGCTCTTCTAATAGAAGCAAGGAATACTTATCTACGAAGACAATCAATCTATGATTAAACTTGCATGAAATCCTGAGCACCCGGACGATGTAAACACATTGACATCCGTTTCTTTGTGCTGAAGCCGTGATAAGTTTTTTTTGCCAATCACGCAGAAGTGACGTCAGCCAGTTGAACCACCGCTGAGAAGTGGTACGAAGGTGAGGATGTCGAGGCTGTCTGTCTCTATGACCAACCGATCTCAACCACTCGCTACGTGTTCAAGCAAGCGACTAAACACTAAGTTGCACTCCACACACCCAGAGCGACCGTTTTGAAGTCGAGCACGTCTGGCTCTGCGTTTGACCGTCTGCGTGTTATCGATCTGCACGAAGCCAACAAGCTGGAACCCGAGGAAATTCACGACTCCTTCGGTCTTACCCACCGACTTCGATTCCCGGTACGCCCACTTTTCGACGCACCAATTCACCGAGGTGTTAACGTCAGTGTCGGGTTCAAGCCAGCTTTCGAACAAGGATCAAGGTCTGTTGTGTAACCGATCGGTGACTGGTTCGCTGTACCACATTTAACCGATCGCCTTACAACATCTTCTTCGTCCAAGAACGGACGGAAGGCGGGTACATTAGTAGACACAAGTCTGAATCACAACACTGTCTGGTGTGGTTCTCACGTCTCGCACCCCGGTTGGTTCTCCTGTGATATCAGGTTCTCCACGGTATAAAAGCCGGTTTCCTCCAATGGAGTTTTTACGGTATAAAAGAAATTTGGTAGCGAACTAAATAGTATAAGAGTTTCGTTGTCGTTGGCCACCAAATCCACACAACAGAACTTGAGAACCTCCCTTCAACAAGAGGCTTTCTCAGCCGCCAAAAAGCGGTTTTTGTGCGCAACAATATTCTACGACGACGGGTAACTTGTGAACTTCGTGCTACCACGACTGACAACAGCCCGGTTGATGGCAGCTCAACAACGTATTCTGTAACAAGTTGTTGGTGCGCCGCCAGTTCGCCCACAAAACTCGTTGAAGACAGGAAGAAGAGGATTTTGATGAAGAGTATCTCCTAACCAAATGGCACACAACGTACGCTATCCTAGTCCCGTGGCCAACAATGGCACTGCCGTCGGTAACACAACAGCAATGCCTTCTCCGAATTGATCCTACTGTCGTTGAAGTATCTTGTTCGGTGTGGCAATGGCGGTGTGGAGAGTCCCATGGAGTGGGGAGCGAAACTGAATGTGTGAGCCGAGGATGGGGCCTGCGACCAGCGAACACCACACAGATTCAAACCAAACTGGAAGTGTCAATGAAATCTCCCAGAACCCAACAGATCCACTGAACTCGCTGAGAGAACTTGCGCCGAGCGAAGCGAAATCCACGGCATCCTGACGATGTCTCAGAATAAGGTGCAATATAGAGTCAATTTTAATACAAGGTATGTTTCCCATTTTATGTTGTGCTAGCACAACATAAATCCTCTTGGCGATCATTCGACACCACAGACACCTTGTTTGGTTTCTGCAGAAGGAAAAAGCCCCAAGATCCCCCATTTCATCTGGCATCATGATGCAAGCTCCTGTGATGGTCTTAAGTACGTACAGTCATTCTACACCACATTTTAATCAAGGGACCTAACTCCCCACTACTTTTATGCGCGCTTTAGACACAAACACACGCCGCGAGACCGGTCGCACGGCCCAGCTCGGTAACATCGAGGCCGCCAAGGTGCGGATTATAGGGGTGACGAGGGGTCATCCGCATAAAGCTAATCGATGGATTTTTGTAGGCGGTGTCGGACATTGTGCGCACGACGCTTGGTCCACGCTCGATGCTCAAGATGCTGTTGGATCCAATGGGCGGCATTGTCATGACCAACGATGGCAATGCGATTCTCCGCGAAGTCGACGTCTCGCATCCCGCGGCCAAAAGTATGATTGAGCTCAGTCGTGCACAGGACGAAGAAGTCGGAGACGGCACGACGTCGGTGATTATTCTCGGTACGTGGAGAAAGCATATCACAGGACGAGGCGATTTGCTGACCTTTGATTTTAATGGGATACGTAGCTGGTGAGCTCCTTGTTGTCGCGGAGCCATTTTTGTCGCATCAAGTACACCCAACTGTGATCATCCGCGGATTTCATCGCGCATTGGAAGCGTCGCTCCAGATTGCAAAGCAAATGTCGCGAGTGATTGATATCCAGAACCGTGACGAGATGCGCAACCTCATCCAGTCGTCGGTCGGCACCAAGTTTTCACCGCGCGTTGGTAACCTCGTCAGTGATTTGGCGCTCGAGTCAGTGCTCACAGTTGTGCGCACGACGCCGACGGGAAAGAAGGAGGTCGATGTGAAACGCTACGCCAAAGTCGAAAAGATTCCAGGTGGCGAGCTCACGGACTGCCGCGTGCTCAAAGGCGTGATGTTCAACAAGGACGTGACTCACTCGAAAATGCGCCGTCGTATTGAGAACCCCCGTGTGCTGCTCTTGGATTGCCCGCTCGAGTACAAGAAGGGCGAGAGCCAAACGAATGTCGAGCTCACGAATGACCAGGACTGGAACACGTTGTTGCGCATGGAAGAAGAGTACATTGAAAACTTGTGCGCACAGGTCGTTGCAATGAAGCCAGATATCGTGGTTACCGAGAAGGGTGTGTCGGATCTTGCACAGCACTACTTTGTCAAGGCCAACATTACGGCCTTCCGCCGACTCCGCAAGACCGATAACAACCGTCTCGCGCGTGCGACTGGAGCGACGATCGTTAGCCGTGCTGACGAGATCCAAGAGTCGGATATTGGTACCAAGTGCGGTCTCTTTGAGGTCCGAAAACTCGGTGACGAGTACTTTGCGTTCTTTGAGGACTGCCAAGATCCAGGTGCATGCAGTATTTTGCTACGTGGTGGTAGCAAGGATGTGCTCAACGAGATTGAACGCAACCTGCAAGACGCCATGCAGGTCGCACGCAACGTCGTGTTTGAGCCTCGATTGCTGCCGGGTGGCGGTGCGACTGAAATGCGTATTGCGCACGAGCTTCGAAAGCATGCCGAAGAGATTGAGGGCGTTGAGCAGTTTCCATTCCGCGCTGTGGGCGAGGCACTCGAAGTGATTCCTCGTACGCTGTTACAGAACTGTGGTGCCGACGTGGTGCGTGTGATGACGGCGTTGCGGGCAAAGCAGGCAGAGAGCGACGAAGCGTGTGGTGTTGATGGTGTGACGGGCAAGGTGACCAAGTCGACGGATCTCGGTGTGTGGGAGCCATTTGAAGTCAAGACGCAGACGATCAAGACAGCAGTGGAGGCGGCATGCATGTTGCTGCGTATCGATGACATTGTCTCTGGTCTTGCCAAGAAGAAACACTAGATGGAACAATGTGATCTTGCAAAGGTAATCAGAGCTCGTGAGCACTTGTGTCGGATCTCAACACGCATGATGATAGGTTGAAAATCCCGATCGATAATATATTTTGTCCAATCAGGTACGCGGAATGTGAAAGGTCACACATTTATTTCGCATTGTGGCAGACTGAGCAAAGGAATGCGATGGCAGTCGATCGGGAACTACGCCGCTTGCTCCAATATACGAGGCTTCCAGTGAATACAAGTGATCGGGATAAAGATGGGACTAATTCCCAGGAACCGACCGGAAATCAGAACGACCAAATGTCCCCTGTGGCTCGCGTACCCGTGAAGATGATTTACGAACGGCTCCGATGCATGTGTCGTCAACACGTGTTACCTAGTACGAGTATGAAGGCTCAAATGAATATCCCCGAGTTGCTCGTACTGATTGCAGAGGCAGCTGTGTATCAAAATGACATGGAAGTCGCCGATGCATGTGTCACGTGGTTTCTGAGTGAATGCAGATTAAAGAATCAGGTACGCACACGACGATGCAGCAATGGGTTGCATAATGAGACTGATCTGTTGGTACAGTTTTACTATCGCATACAACTGGTACGAGCTCAGTGTGCGTCGATGAATGCGTTCAAAGAGACGGGGGCTGTCAAATTACGCAAAGTGCTCAATGCAATCCACTTTGTCATGCTCGTTCTCCCTGTCGCCACCGATCCAAAACAACGACTTCACTACGATTTCCTCGTCTACAACGCCTCCGTTACGTACTGGCGTATTGCTCGCCAGCTCATGAAGAAAGCGACCTTCCAGTACTTGCTTCCCTCTCTCAATGCCATCATTGATGCTCTCAAAGCTGTAGGTGAGAAGGATATTCCATGGGTTTTACGTCTCCAAATCGCCATGGTGCACGCACAAATCGACGCAAAACAACTGTCAAGTGCCGCGAAATTAGTTTGCGATATTGTCGACGTGCAATTTCCTCCACTGCTCAATGATGCTACACGGGCGAATAACGATACGATCGTCAAAGCGCTGTATGAAGAAGCTCTTCGACTGCAAGTTCATGCTGGATCGTTCAAAGACCCCGAGTGTCAGAAAATCCTCGCAAATGTGAAGAAAATGGGTGGGAGCAAACGCATTTCGTTGATTACCAAACTTCAGGCACTCAAATCAGGTGCTTTCGCGGGAACACTCGATGCAGCACTCACTGAGCTATTCCAAGAGACCACTGGAATGATGACCTACGCTGTTTCAACGACAACAGATGAAGAGATCGTTGCCCATCTACGTATGCAAGATCCTACGATTTCCCAAAACCTTGACAGCGAAATCCTCGTGGAAGTAGGTATTGTTGCGGCCTTTCGACAGGAATATCGCCATGCTGCATGCTGTGATGTTGTGTTGCAAGCGAAAGGGAAAAGTGTAGAACCAAAATCTCGTGTACTCCATCAAGTTCTCAAGGCAATTCTTACTGCACTTGTGCCACCACCAACAAGCGCTAACTTTAAGCTTCTCCGACACCAGCGCGCGGCACTTGTCGTGGCGCGCCGGCTCGAGGGTGTCAAAGCAATAGAACGCGCATTGTTTGCTTGCAAACGGCAACAAGACCCGACGTTGTTGGAGAATGTGTGCCTTTACGGATGGAATTTGTCCCTTCCATTGCTGCAACCCCAGTCTCGTGAGCAACTCTTGCGTCTCTATTCTCTCGCTTCGTCTTCACTTGAGGAGCTTCAATCCTTGCAACTTAATCTTCGCGTGCGTTTGATGCTCGAGCTCGCGAAACTCGAGGTGAGTGCTGATTTTATCTCCAAGGCACAAGAAAATGTGAATAAAGCGCTTGGGTTGGACTATGGAACGATCACGGCTACAGCAACAACATCGCCATCGCAAGATGATTTATTTACTGCTGAATCAATGTGGATGCGACGCCCTCTTGATGTGCACTTACTGCCGTTGCGCAAGCGTCTCAATACGAAACTCGCTGTTGAGGATCCTGCTACAATGGATGAAGAGCTCAGTGCTGCTGTTGAACAATTACGGGAAGCAAACAATTTCGAGCAACGTCAGCGCCAACTCGATCGGGTGCTTGTGACTGTGGACACAATCATAAAAAAGCAGGAAAACGGTGATCACCCAATAGCATCATTGCCGGTAGATCTGTTGCTTCACTTGAACACTACAAGTGCGTTTGCGTGGCACGAGATGCGAGATGTTGCGGTCGCAACCAAGCTCACACGAGAAGCGCTACGGCTTTTCTTCTCGGATGGAAGCAGTGAGCAAACGGTCCCCAGTGTGGGCGGAGATATCGATAACGTGTTTAAAGACAAAAGTGTGATGCTGGTCGAGGTGGATCTACGTCTTCGTTTGGTTGAGTTGATCGGTCATGATATCAAGACACGCGCTCAGCGATTTCAAACAGCTATGACCGAATACGAAGCCATTCAAAGTGGCAAGAAGAATTCCAGGGACAGCATGGTCGCAAGTCGAAGGCAACAGCGACCGATCCAAGACGATCAGGCCATGGATGACGCCGCGATTGTGTTGCTTAGCAAGGAAAGTTATGCTCTTGGCATTGCGACAATCTCCACTACGGTACGAGAAGACAACGACCAAGTCATTCTTGATCGACGGGCCGCAATGGAGGCGGAACTACTGTCTCTCAAGACCGAATTGATTCACGAGTTGACGGCGGCGTTGCGAGTATCAACACGCATTGGATGGGGATTTGTTATCGAGAACACTGCCGTGTACCTATGGAACTATCATTTTCACGTGTTTCGATCGCTTTTTCAAGTTGGCGCAACTGTTGCATTACCTTCAATACTGCCGGACTGTATCGCTGCATTTGAAGCTGCACTCGCGGCACTGGAAGTTCTCCCACCCCCGCTCAACCTTGATTTACTAACGAGCATCGCACTGGGACTTGCACTCGTACAGAAAAAGTCAGGTAAACTGGACAAGGCCGTCGTGATTGCTGATAGCATCCTCAAGCGCCAAAGGGCTTCGGCGACTATGCTCTCCACACCACAAGCACCATTACCGTCTATGTCGTTGACCCTGCTCAAGCGGTTTGGAGAGCTCAAAGTACGAATACAAATTCAACAAAACGCCAAAGAAGTGGTCCCTGTCGATATCACCCCTCAAGTTAAAGTGGCATCGTTCTTGGAGGGGATGGAAGTCATGTTTCATCAACATTCGACGAATACTACACTCCCACCAGCGCAACTTGCACAAACTTTGGAGAAAGCCTTGGGCTTTTTCCAGAAAGCAATGACGACTTGGCAACCCATCGCGACTGAATCGCTTGAGCGAATGAAGAACGAGAGTCTGACTCTTGAAGAGCAACAACAACATCTTGAGATGTATTGCGAAATATGGGTGCGACTTGGGTGTGGTGCCTTTCGCATGCGCAATGTTAAACAAGCAATCGACTGTGGTGAGCAAGCCCTGCTTTCGATCACTCAAGTACTGAGTGAGTCCGAACAGCGCGTGTGGGTCACCGAAGCAACTTGGAGATGGCTTGCTATCGCCGAAATGGTATGCGGACGATCGATTCTTGCGTTGTTGAGTGGAGAAACAGCAGCATGGACACTGATTGAAGCAACGTTAAGTCGCTTGGTACGTGCGAGCCAGCTTGCAACACGTGCTGGTGCTGTTTCCATCGTTCGAAAGGCCACCGAAGTCGCATGGAACGCTGTGCTCACAGCGATGTCGGCTGTGGAAGCTGAACGAGCAGTGGGGGAGTTGAATGAGGACGGGTTGGAAGCACAATGGTGGTCTCGTTTACTACCAAAGCTACTTGAAATCCTCAAGACACTCGGCAAGGGAAAGTATGGCCGGTTGTTTGGTGATTTTGGACTGCTGGTCCTCGATGTATGTGAGAAAGCTGCGGACTGGAAGACAGCAACCGGTGTGTCAGACAGTCTCCTCCATTCATCGTGGACGGAGCTGGCTCCTGACCAAGTGAAGGACATTACGACAGTGCAAGCTATTGCTGTGGCTTCTTTGGGTGAGGGTAGTTCGACCAGTAGCACTTCTACGAGCAGTGGAAAGGGCAAGGATCATGATCCACTGGTACAAGTGAGAATCCTCCGAAAGATTGCATTTTCATCATGTCGAAATCCACCAGCGCAACTGAAAGCTCTGACGACCGCACACAAAGAACTCGACGGAAAACCCGAGGAACAAGCGCTGCTATTGATGGAAATGGCGGAATGGTTTTTCACACACCAGTTCCCCAGCCAAGAAGTGCACACCCATCTCGACACGGCGATGAATATACTCGTGCGAGGCCAGCACAATGCTCAGAGTGTGGGGTCCAAGGCAAACGATACTGTACATAGTACATCGGCGAAAGACACTCAAGTGTATGCTCCACTTTGGTATGCTGACCAACTCATTCGGTTGTTCACGACGAAAGCAGTGTGTGCGACGTCGATGGATCAACGATGGGAGGCTGTGCGCCAAGCCGTACATCATGTGTATATGGCTTGGCAGTGCATTATCGATCACGCCAATGATGCCGACCTCCGGGAGAAGTTCGCATTAGAAACTCCAAGCGATCCACCGATGGAGTTTGAAGAATGGAAAGTTGGCAAACCCACCAAGTTTGACACGCATTCACCTCGTGCTTCAAGTGAATGGTTCACGTTCTATCAACAATATGCAACCAGTTTGAGCAACCGTTTCTACATACCATGGCTCGCTGGACTCAATCAGATTTCCAGCAGTGCAAGTATATCCAACCCAAATCTCACTGGGTCGACATTGGAACGGCTCTTGGGACTACTGGCCTCGTTTGGCGCAGAAGAACTCTCACTACCCGTGGTATGCTTCTATCAAGTCGTGTACTTTGCGATTAGCCCGCAAAAGTGCAAGACTATCGAGATCTGGCTCGAACTCATGATGTATGACGTGCTTGAGAAATTCAACGTACCTGTGTTTAGTGTTCCACTACAAAGTGCTCTGGAATTGCTCCAGACCAGTGGTGATGCAATTCTACGAGAGTTACAACAGCAAAAAGATGAGACGGATATCAATGCAGGTACAAGTGCACGACATCGTTTTTTGTTGCAGCGAGCGACTGTAAACGTGAGTGAGAAAGTCGTACAAACAGTCGAATTATTGGTACGATTCGGGTATATTCGCCAAGCCAAAGTTCTCCTCACGATGTTGCACAATATCGTCCACCGAACCTCCACAGACAGTGAAGTGAAAATGCAAAGTGAGTCACTCATGATTCAAGTACGCGTGGTGGAAGGTGATCAACACGGTGCCATTGAATCTATTCAACAATTGCTTCACTCACCCACAACGCACTTGGACTTTGATACGTTCATCCGATTCGCGGTGGTCATGAGTGAGCACATGTCGGACAATCACAAGGCCATGGAAGCGCTTTTAGAGTGTGAACAACTCGCAGCCGATACCATCCTTTCAACTGCCAAGTGTGCCCAGCTGTGCCAACCAATGCACACACAAGCGGTTTTAAAATACCTCACATCACTTGTGACGACTACAACAAAGCCAATCAAGACACAAGCG
>JAADWU010000078.1:0-21145 GCA_023336255.1 Pythium graminicola
AGAATCATCGTGGTCGGATACATAGACATCTTGATACTCGTACGTTTCCAAGAACCCCGCAGGCGCTAACTCCTTCAAATACTGCACCTTGATTTGCCGAAATGGAAGACTGACTGTGTCATCGCCGTGCTTGCGCCATGGGGCGTTCAGCGAGGCCGACGAAGCCGCCTTTGACAAGCTTGCATGTCTCGAATACGACTGAGTACAGGCGTCCAAAGACGCCAAACACAACACAAACTGACCATTGCTGTTTGCACAAAATGCGCCGAGTCGTTCCGCAATTTCTTGATCGTTCCCGCCGAGTTGACCAAATGTCTCACCAGTGACGGCATACATCAAACGATGGTCCGTAATAAACTCGTGAATTGTCCGCCATGCGTCATCACTAATCTTGAACCGCTTGGCCGTTGGTAATACTTGGAAATAGTGCGTTAGTGCCGTATCAAGTGCTTGCTCGAGGACCGCACTGCTCGCAATGCGCGGGACCTCGTGGATCTTGGACGGCACGAGATCGTACACAAGACAAATCGCTTCGCCGCTTGAAAGAGTTGTCGCCTCCAGTCCTTCTATGCCGTTTGGTAAAGCGCACAATACATCAAATCGTAGCCGTTGCGATCAGCGCTCCGAGGAGCCCATTGAAGCGATGGCGTGCTGGGCATCAGTTCACCATCATCGCGGCGATTTGTGAGTTCCCCGCCTGAAAATTCGCTGGGTAAAACAATCAAGAGCGTACCAAAACTCCCTTGGCACTTGTTTTCTTCTTCAACAGGAAACGACCTGCCTGACTGCAGCAGTACGAGCTTCTTGAGCATGCGTGATTTGACCATTGAATTCGGCGATGACGAAATTCTCGCACCTGATTCACTAGGGAAGAACTTGAGGGAAACAGAATGGGAAATTGAACATGTTGAAATGGAGAACGTAATACTGACATAAGAACTCTTTCATTCTCACAACAGGGGATTTCTCTTTGGTCATTCCCACACAAACTCGAATATTTCGACCATTTAATGGTCAAGCGATTGGCACCCGACGACAACAATACGTTGCCGCGTGTGGCGCATGCATTGAGCGCATGCATTGGGTAACATCACGCGTTGTGGTGTTGCATATGCGACTGGCGAAACGCCTCGTTTTCCTCTTCCTGCCATCGTGTGCCATGATGCCGTCGACGAACTCTTGCTCCCGCTCACAGTCAGTGAAGAAGGAACATCCAAGTTCAAGACGCAGGCATCGGCGTCCACGCAAATCAATGGAACGACAAGTGGTCAAGTGTGGGAAAATGATGCGGCGTCGCTGCAGCTGCGGAATGCGCGGTGGTTTGAGTTTCTGGACGACACAATGGATCAGATGCGTGAATCAATGGGTATATCTCCGAGGGTGGTGATTCAGATTGCGTTGAAGAAGATATCGTTGGTGGAAGTTGGTGCACATCTCGAGATAGAGCGACAGCATAACACTCGACGTACTGGTGTGTTTGGATCGTTAGTGGTCGTGTTACCAAGTACGTTTGAAGGTGTTAACTCTGTGATGGAGGAAGAGCAACACGATGCATCGGCCCACATTCAACACGAGACAGAGACGTGGCAAACGAGCGGTCGTCCGTACGACATTTCGTACGCTTTCTTTCACGAAGTTTGTGCGTTCCAGACGGGTGTTGTAACCAGTGGAGCTGCTCTTTATCTCGTATACGACCCTCGTGACGACGACTCCATCCGAGATTCCCGGTGCTCAAGCAGTTCAGCAATCGGTCAATGAAGCACTGGACGACTACTTTAATTGTGTGCCAGCGTCATTGACCAAGAGACAGAATATTGGTCCCGATGCATGGTGTATGATCAATGAGTTTGTTGTTGAACAGCCATTTGCGTATCTTGTCAAAGGGAAAACGTTTGAAGATCTTGACGAAGACGAAGAAAAAGTTGCTTAAAGTCTGCAAAAAATTCTGTGCGCAGAGCGGAAACTGGTTTGTCTTGTACCACGATGCTGGTTGCCCGGGACGAAGTGACGGATGGAGCGTCTGATGGTCATAGAATAATAATGAGCGACACGAGAGTCGTGCTCAAAGCCCCGTGGCACAAGAGAGGCAAATCACAGGCTTTGAATTACCCTCCAATTCATCTACGTCACCTCGAGAATGTTGCTCCGTTGGGAGAAGCTGATGACTTGTCACGGTCTTCTCCCCACTTCGGCTCGAACTCATCCGATCGCGCAGCTTTGGGAAGACGGTATGACGATCGCACAAGAATATCCATCGCCAACACATACGTTTTGGCCGTATTGCCAACATCCATTGAGGTGCAGCAGTAGGCGAATTGCCAGACTGCAACGTAATCAAACGAATCCAAATCTGCTTTCCGACTCTCCCAAGAATGCCAGTAGGTACGCACGATGTGTCCTCAAGCACCGTATGAGTGAACTTCGGAACCTCAGCGAGGCGGTTGAATTCTTGGAGATGCTCATCACGATTGGCGATTTTCAACTCTTCCTCGACTTGCTTTTTGACATCAAGTTGAATCGTACTCGTATACACCGTCATGGTGCACTACATACCGCTATCAACCATTTCGGGTGGAACAATTGTGTTAACACCCTGGCGAAGCGCATCGAATCCACTCCGACATCATCGAACGTGCCAACATCATCATTTGTGTTACTTACGAAGGCTTGGATGCGATCGGCGCTGGTCCCCTGCACGATACATTATTGTCTTTGTATCCGTGGAGAGATGTCGACGTGAAGAGCAATCGCAACTTGGACGCTAAGCGTCCCGACTATTACTTTGCCGATTTACTCGATGTGGTGTATCGGCTGTGTCCTGATAAGTTTGAGCAAGTAGCGATGGTGCCACAGTGTGAAGAGATGGCCCAAGCCGTTGTGCTAGCACTCAAACGCTTTGTGTTTGAGTATTTTCACGTCCAACGATTATGGCAACCAGTGTTTTCCGCATCATCGACCATGGCAAATGCATGATCGAGCTCTTTTCCACAAGCAGTTTGCAGGTATCTATCTACAAACGCGCTGCCGCAAGTGTAGCGAGCTGCAGTCATTTCTTACATCCACGAGGAGGGAGATAACGGTACGGTTTATAGGCTCAGCGCAACGTGAGCATATCGAGCAAGTCCTTCGCAGTGCGACCATGAATGTTGCTGGAACGACTGTAGAAGTTGAATCGGTCGGCCCGAGTATTGTACAACTGAAAAGGACGTGGAAACCAAGCAAACCGTTGCAAAATGGATCAAGCGATGAACGTTTTCTTCGTCATGTGTTCACGAAAAAAGATCGTCCGTATTCCGTGATACCGAGAGGGCCCCATAAATATCACACATTTGAACAAGCAGAGCAGCGCTCTGTCGTCAGTCGGAAAAGATTACATCCAGCCGATTTAACTGCCACGCACTTTGTCGACCTTGCAGTTACAGTCGACTCCTGGGCGCAGTTTTCGTTTGTAGAAGCGTAGTGTGATAGGCGGGGTTTTGGAGGTACTCGTTCTTGGTTGTGCTTGTAGTAGTAGTTGTTGTTGGCTTGTTGCTTTGAGGTCAAATGTAGGAATGATATTGTTTGTGGTTTAGGATATGCAAGCCCCGTCTTTATGTTTTTGACCTAGAGCTCCGCCCTAGGGGGTACTGACCTTTTGTTCCTAGCTACAGACATCGAGGAGATCGCACAACCACGGCTAGTGGTTGCGTCGAGTGGACATCGCTCGTACCTATGTCACACGGTCGTGAGATGACGGTCGAGTCGTACTCGCCGTACCACGAAGTCTTGGTGACTGTTGTGTTGGCATTCGTGATGACTGCTGGGTCCGGTTTGTCGCAGTGGATCGGGCCAAGCGAGTCGTAATCGGTGATGATGGCGTCGTATATTCATGTGCTGCGGTGAGGCGGGCGGCTCGGGTGATCTTGGAGGACGTTGTGGTGTTCGTGACCGAAAGTGCAATTCGTGACTGATGTCTTGTCGATCGTGTGAGCCGGGAGGCACTACTCGACGTCATTGATGCTTGAAGATCACTACGATTACGCTGGTGATCTTCAACATCAACCTGTATGTGCGTGTACTGTCGTGAATGTCTGGGGTGGCCGTGCGTCAGGCTGACACACTTTCGAGTTTCTAGATTTCTAGAGACTGGGATCTTCCGAAATGGCTACTAGTCCCACCGCAATGTGGTCATGTTCGAACCCCATGTATTGGTGGTATTACCTGTGTCCGTTCAAGTTCACGAGCTGGCGACTCTCCCAGGAAGTGATGTGACCACAAGGCTCATCGCTTTCCTTCCTCAATCTTGTGACAGGTGCCATCAAATACGCAAACCCGTGATCAGGTACCGGTCGATTAGATATCATTATGACATAGGCGGCATTGGTCGAGATTCTTGTCACGATTGGTGATCGTGAACACTTGAATGAGTTTCTTTCTTGCGACAAGTTCGACTGTGAGACGAAGTACAACGCACTTCATGATGCTTTTCGAGATTTTGGATGGGACAACGGCGTGGAGACTCTGGTGAAGAACATTTGATCCACTCGCACATTTATTGGTCGTACAAACGTGATATTTGGTGTCTTAAGTGAGCATTTCAATGAACGCCCTTGTCGACGCTCTGCTATCGTTTCATCTGTGGACGGCTGTCTCAAAAAGAGTCCAAAGACATTTCAAGCGATTGCTGGATGTCATCTTTCGTATATATCTCCACGCAGCGATTCCAGGACAGAACGAGATATTAGAAGTGGGTTTTCCTGACTTCCACGATGTCGTCGGCAAGCATCGCCAAATCAACGAATCATGGAGATCTGTCTTCTTTTGCATTATGGACCACACCAAAGGCATGGTCGATATTGCTTTTCATGATATTTTTGTTGACATTTGTCTGCCGACGCATTGTACCAAGTGCACTGAGCTTCAATCATTCTTGTAATCATCAGAACGCGAGCATATCATACGAGTACATCGGGTTGCGATCACCAGTCCCAAGAGAAGCGTCGCCATAGCACGACTGTCTTACGATTCACAAGCTGGTGACCCAACGATACCTCGAAAACCGAAAGGTATTCGCGTGCAGTATTCACGTCAAAGAAGTATCCATACTTTGGTTGTTCGACAAGCCTAAGTAGTTGAATAGTGATCTCGATGAACCTGTCCGTCAAGGATGCAACAAGTGTAAAATTAAGCGCTTGGACTGACTTTTACATTTTTTTCAGATTCCAATGCGAACCACTGGTGGTCTTACTATTTTGATGCCTCTGTACGATTGAGCAACTCGGCAATTCGCTTAGCCAAACGGACACTAGTTGCTGCAGTGCCCATCTTGGTCAATCGGAGAGTCTCAACGCCGCGTTTCACAAACCACACGTGCGCAATATCTCATCACACCAATGATCGTCGATTCGATGTGTTTGCGCTCTTCAGAGTTCCTGTACGATATGAAAGTCTGGATTTCATTTGATGAGATGAACGATTGGACCTCAGAACATTTGGCACAGTGTACAGGGACACGAATCTCTGGAGATGACTTGTTGGGTTGAGCAATCATCTTCTTAAGGATGCCCGATACGTGCTTCAAAGCAGAACGGAACTCTGGTGCCGTTGGGTGTCTCTCCACGAGCGACATAAGAGCCTGTGCAACGGGTGAATTCATCTCGCAAACATTGGTGACCGAAACCACGTCAAGGATTCTCTGATGAGATGACGCAAGTGCAATCTCAATCAAGCTCTCGAACACTTTGGATGATCGTCGAATGTTAGACTCGTCAGCAGACTTGGAGGTAACGTGTACGTCTGTCCATGGATACAGAGAGAGCAGTGTGTCCAGCAATTTGTCAATGAGAGCTGAGTTTGTCGGTATAGGGACGACGGAGACAATGAGGTTGACGCGCGCGAGCCAACTTGGTGTCAATTGAAGCCACTTCACCAGCGTATCGACGCATGAATCCCACCCAAGTAAGTGATTGCGTCACTCAGAAACTGGCGGTCAGTGGCGTCTACCACGATAATGGTGAGAAGAAGTCGTTGAAGAGTTGTTGATCGTTGACCTCGATCAGTACGTCGACGAACTGTGCAGCCTTCGTGGTGTATTTGGCGGTATCCAATATGATATCGGGCTGATAAGAGATCACTTGTCGCGCGTATTGTAGCGCCTCTTGGCGGGATTTCGTAAGCAAGTTGCGGAGTCTCAGTGCTGCGTGCATAAGTGGAAGGGTTCCAAACTGTCGCTTCTCAATCGCGACTGGCTGGACGACAAATGCTCCCATGGGGACTACATCTGTCGTGTTCGTCCAACCATGGAGATACTCAATTGTTCCGCGATCTTCGTCATCTAGATTGCAGCAACTGAACATAGTTGTGTGTACTGTTCGATGAGATGTGCGGAGACAACTTCACGTCGGCAGTTCACATCAAGTGGCGGTAGTCCATATCCAACTGATTCGCCATACTTCTGCCAAGGCGCACAAAGCGAAATATCGGTTTCCTCCTCGTGTGAGCGATTCGGTCGGGAACAGAACATCCGTGCAAAATAATGAAGATACCGTCCATCACTTTGCGCACAAAAGGCACCCAGACTCTCGGCGATCTTCGCATCGTCACCTCACAACCGACGAAAGCAATCCCCATCCGCCATGTGAACAAAGTGACGATCGTCAGCAAATTCCTCGATAGTTCGCTGCGCGTCGGCACTGATCTTGGATCGCTTGACAACTGATGGCTCAACCGATCTGAAGTAGTCAGTGAGAGCAGCGTTCACGACGTTCTGGATGTCAGTTTTGTCGGCAGCCAATGGAACATCGCTTGGTGTTGTCGTCCTCAAGTCGTACACAAGACATACTGCCGTTCCACTACTCACCGGCTCGGCAACATACTCACAGTTCTTGTAAAATACCGCATAGTTGAGATCAAAGTGAGTCTCTCGCACAGTTGGGTGCCAAGTCTTTGGCTCTCTTTTCGGGTGCTTCTTTCTTGTTGTGATCTTCGTCAACCTCTTCATTGTCTGCATCCTCTTGTTCTTCACCTTCAGTTCCTTCGTTGTCCTCTTCATCATGTTCACTATCTTCTTTATCCTCCTTGTCTTGAAGGGACTTGTACTTGGTCGACACAACAAACTCACCATCGCTAAACTCCCCCCGCAACACGATCAACAACGTGCCAATCACACTATCACGCTTTTCAGCATCTTTGTGGTCCACTCGAATGCATCCACCCGTTTCCACCAGTAGCAACTTGTTGAGTGTCAAAGTAATGTCGGCCGTTGGTGCCATACCCATTGGCGTCCGCAAGTCTGGCACAATATCATCCAGAAACGTCTTCCATTTTGATTTTTGAATCTCCAACGCAGCACTGTCGACAGACCACACCGTTGTATCCTTATTTCCCAACAGAACACACGTTAAGTTTGTTGAACGTAAAGGGAAATGAAGTAGCATGCATTCTTCTGGGTGTTGAATGAGAATATGGGGTGACGGAAAGTGCGCAACCGACGAGGTTACAAACGACGCATCACGTCGTGTGATATTCTCCAGTGCGTTCATAACACGCTGCATTTTAGGATGTACAGCAACATCCCGGTCCGATCGCTTACGACTCATATTGATTTCCCGCCACAATGGGGATTTGAACACATTGGATTCTATGAAAATCAATATTGTATTTGATGGAGATAATCTCGATTTAGTGACATGGCCCATTCTCTCAAATGCAGTATCGTTTTTCAGAGACATCATCAAACGTTTCTCAAGTGAACATGCCCAAGCGTTTGATGAATAACGATGCCAAGTTGCCACGCGTTGCGCAGGCATTAAGCAATGTCTTTCGTATGGGAACGACATACACGACTAGCGAAACGTCTTGTTTTCCCATCCCTGCAATTGCGTGTCGTGGTGCTGTCGACGAATTGCCACTCGCCCTCGGGGAGCGAGGGACCTGCGAGTTCAAGACCCACGCGATTCGGACGAATCCATGCGTGTGGGAGATCGATGTGGCATCACTCGAGTTACGAAACTTGCGATGGGATGAATTTCTCAATCGGACAATGGATCAGCAACGTGAGACGTTGGGGATTTCTCCACAGGCAGAGATTGAGTATGAGTTGCGAAAGATGACCTTGGTGGAAGCAGGTGGGCGTTTGGACTTGACGCAAGATCATCGCCATCGTGGGCGTTTTGGATTTGTAGTAATTGTGTTGCCCAGTACGTTTACAGACGGCGAGTTTGTGATAAAAAATGTGGAGAAGAAGGGAGACAAATGCCTGACACAAGGCGAACCTGTGACGTGGCGCGTTGATGGTCGTCCGTACGACATTTCGTACGGTTTCTTTCATCAAAACTGTGTGGTCCAAACGGGTATTGTGAGGAACGGAGCAGCATTCTATCTTGTGTACGATTTGATCACCACCACACCCACCGATATTCCCCTTTTTGCTGGTCCAGAAGCAGTTCAGCAAGCTGTCAATGAAGCTTTGAGTGACTATTTTGATTGTATTCCAGTACCACTGACCAAGAGACGGAAGATTGGTCCGGATGCATGGCGGTTTGTCAATGAGTTTGCCAATGAACGGCCCTTTGTGTACATTGTCAATGCCAAGACATTTGATAATCTTGATCAAGATGAAGCAAAAATCGCTCAAAGTCTTGAAGCATTTTGTGCGCAAAGTGGTGGCCAGTTTGTATTGTACCACGTCGGACTATTGGCGATGCGTGAGGCGTCTGCGGATAATACGTCGAGCGATGAGAGCCATTCTCGATTGGCAGAGATCCAAACGGCCCTAAATAAACCATGGCTCAAGCGGGGTGAGAACGTTCATTTGATGTGTCCACCGATTCTGTTGTGTCCCAACAAGGATATAGCTCCGATGGGACAAGTTGACAGGTTTCCGTTGACGATTCCACCTTACAGCTTGAGCTTTGATGCTACTGACGTATTTGGAAGGCAAGACGACAAATCCATGAGAACCGTCTTTGAAACGCACGCATTGGTCGTGGTTCCTGTATCAGTTGAGACTCGACAATTGGCAAATTTGCCATGGGGAGATACAATTGCACGACTCAATAGCTTGCTGTCCAACTCTTTCGATGATGGTATACGATACGCAAGATCGGTCATCCAACATGGTATGAGTATGTTCTATTACACAGCCGGATGGACAGATTTCTTCAAGATTCTTGTCCAGATCAACGATTGTCAGCTCTTCAATGAGTTGCTGAGTGTGATGAAGTTCGATAGGAGTCAACAGGCCCACCGTGCCCTTTGTGACGCTATTTATCACTTCGGATGGGTCAACTGTGAGGGTACTCTGAAGAAACGAGTTGAAACTACCCCGAAAATGTGCAACCGTGTAAACGTCATCACTTCCGTTGCGTATGAAGGTATAGGTGCCGAAAATCTCAATCCCCTTCTCGACGCGTTGCTGTCACTTCATCCATGGACGGACTTCGAGAGTCGGCACAATTCATACGATTCCACGGGTCGTGCGCCATACAAGCGATTACTTGAAATCGTGTATCGAGAGTCCCCTGGTAAATTTGAGCAAATTGCGACGGTGCCGCATCGCACGGCGATGCTCCAAGTGGCTCTTAAAGGATTCGAGGGTTTTGTTTTCGATCTACGCCGAGCTAAACCATTCTGGAAACCCATCTTTATTCGTGTCATCGACCATGCCAGGACCATGATCGAGGCTGAATTTCGAGAACCTTTTGAGACTATTTGCATACCAAGCCATTGTCACAAGTGCAGTGAGCTTCAGTCATTCCTCTCATCCACAGCAACTGAAACGACAATACGGTTCACAGGCGCAACACAGCGTGAGCACATTGATCAAGTGATAGGATGTGCACTTGAGCATCTTATTGGAAGGACCATCGAAGTTGAATTGGTCGAAGCGAAATCCGTACGACTGAAAAAGACTGGTCACAACGAGTTGCAGTTCGCTTTCGACTCTGAAAGCTTTTTGCGCGATTTATTTACTTCGAAAGAGTGTCATTTTTTCACTGACAACGTGAAATCTGAATAGATTGTATCTCTCGGGTGCTACGTGAGATTGTGAATACTGTGAACTCCAGTATTCGAAATCTCAGTGCTTCGTCGCGCGATTCTGGCAGTAGACCACGAAACTTGTCGATCGCGATTTCGATGGGCAACGTCGCGATCCGTTTCAACTCGATACATGTCGGTAATACAACGAGAGCAACCGCATCGACCACTTGCACATTGTGGCTCCCATTGTATAACTTCTTCACGATTTCATTGATTGTCGGGTCGTCTTGTGGGACAGGGTCCCAGATGCAGGGATGTGGACAGAATGGAGCCACTTCGTTGTAACGTCGCAAGTAGATGGGAGGACATTCAAGGTCTCCAGTCTGACCGTGCTTGATCCATGGCGCTTTCAATGTCACGCTCATATGGCGCTTTCAATGTCACGCTCATATCGCTGCACTTACTCACACCAGAGTTGTTTTCTGCATTCCATGAACACACCACGCCGGTGAGATACAAGGTATACAGACCCCCGCTCTTTGCACAAAAAGCAGCAAGGCTCTCAGCTGCCTTGATATAGTCCAAGTACAGTTCATATCGATCGTAGGAGGCATCATTCTTCGCAATGTACACAAAGTGACGTTTCGCTGCAAACTCGCTCACTACCGCCAGGCGTCCACCCCAATCTTCGATCGCTTCACGAGTGGCGTTGGCACGTTGTCAAAATAGTCAATGAGTGCGGTCCCAACCGATTCCTGTACCAATTCCGATCCCGCAAATAACGAAACATCACACGGCGTTGTCGTCAGGAGATCGTACACCAAATACATTGCTACACCGCTGGTCACAGGTTCGACCGTGTACTAGCACTGGTTGTAAAACGCCGCGTAGGCAATGTCATAGGTGGATTCACGTGCACTAGATTGCCATGCCATGATTTCATTCCTTGGTGGTGAGACTAATATCCATCGATTTTCAATGTCATCAATATCTTCCTCATTTTCTGGCAGCAACGTAAGATAATACCTGCTCAGAGAAACATCACCGCCACAAAGGCGCCCTACACCACAACCACCATCGTCCCAAACACACCGTCGCCTTTTTCTCCACACTGTCGGCTGACGTCCATGCACCCGCCTGCTTCAACCAACACCATATTGTGCAACGAGAGCTGCACATCTGCAGTTGGCGCAATCCCCATCAATCGACCCATGGCCATCAACTTTCGCTGGAGAAACGCATGCCAACGCGGATTACGCGATTCAAGCGCATCCCCAGGCACTTCCCATACCGTCGCGCGTGTCTTGACTTGTACACATCGTTTTTCCCCAACGGCAACAACACTTCTTCGTTTTCGCCCGAAAAGCAATTGCTAGTGGTGGATATTCGGCATTGGCGCCACTGACAAACAGTGCACCTTTTCGTGTCACATTCTCTAGTGCATGTGCGACACGTTCAAGTTTGGGATCGTACAGCGAAGACGCCGAGGGAAGCGCATCAGCTTTACGTTTGGTTGTCATTGTGTAGATTGGAAGATTTTGGCGGGGAAACTTCAAACCAAAGAGAATTTAATCGGTGTGGTACCGGTATTGGTTGAATTCGTAAATTTCAACAAATGAAAATTGTGAATGTTAGAGATGGTTTGACAAAAAACAAGTATATACAATTGGTTTGCTCAACGCTAGATACAGCCCATGCTCAAGACTGAGGGCACACATGACCAACTACTCCTTCGACTTTGTGACGATCGTAGAGACAAGTGGTTCGTTCATAGCTGCAACGATCCCAATGTTGCCAGACAGGTTTCTCTGCTTTCACTGCGATTGGATTTCGGATTCGATTGGTCTCTTTCGTAAGTACCACATTGAACGTGCCGTCGGTGTTATTCCAACAAGGCTTGTTAGCAAGAGCTCGGCGAAGAAGACGGCCAGCTTCTATTGGAGACGTCTTGTAAAAATCGCGAATCTTCAAGACGACATTCCTGATGGGCATCTTGGCCCAGAGTGCATGTTCTAGTGTTACTGAGATGGCTCACACCTATGGGTGGGAACTGTAAATCTCTGGATTCGCCATGCTTAATCCATGGTGACTTCAATTTGACTATAAACTCTGCGTCACGATCGCCATCATCTTCTCTCGAGTAAGGCTCTCGTCTACAATGCAATGTCGCCAGGTACAAAACGTACTGGCCGCCGCTCTGAGAACAAAAAGCTGTCAACTGGTTCTCGACAGATCGCTCAATCCCTTGTAGTTCGTCAAACCTGCTACCCTCAACGGGGTATACAAAGCGATGGTTTACAACATATTCGTTGATCATTCGCCACGCGTCATCACTGATCTTGAACCGCTTGGTCGACGGAAGTGGCTCAAAGAGTTGTGTGAGCGCAGCATTAAACAATTGTTGTAACGTGGCCAAACCAGCAAGTCGTGGAACTGCTTCAATGGTCGAGGTTGTAATGTCATACACGAGACAGAGGGCTTCACTACTGGTAACAGGCATACTCCTTAGATTCTCTTCGTGATTGTAGTACGCAGCATAAGTAATCTCATAGACACTGTGACCACTGCCACGCGGAAGCCATTGCAGCGGTGGCAATGTTCCCTCACGACAGACCCCCACTTCGCCACCCGTGAATTCACTTGGTAGCATCACCGCCAACGTGGCAAACACGCCACGCTTTTGAAACCCACGTCGTTGCGTGTTGGGCATCGGTACTCGTTCTCCTTGTCGTAAGAGAATGGCCCTTTCGAGTGTTACCGAGAGCCATCCCGACGACGAGATCCCTAATGGTTCGCTGATGTCAACGAGGATCTTATGAACCAGCTTGAGCCATTCTGGATTACGCACTTCAAAACTTCGCTTCGATAGGTTCCATGCTTGATCTTTGGTCTTTTTATTGGTGGCGTTGCGCACAACAGTATCGGCCGCTTGTGGTGTTAATGGAATGGGTAAACCCACTGTCTCGCCTTGAGCCGCAGTCCTGGTGGAGGAAAATTAGCCAAAGCGCCTCTTGTGAGTACGTTACTGTCGTCGACGCGCGTGAGACGGTCCAGCGCATGCGTCACATCGTCCAGTGTTGCATCATAATCCAAGGCGAAGTCGACCGCCTTGCGTTTCCTGCGCATTTTGCTTTGTCCCGCAGTTTGATTCTGAAATCTAAAATACCATATTGAATCCCAGATTCCCATTACCAACGGCTTCAACTTGAACCCATATGATCGGCAAATATGACGAAAACGTACAAACGAGCCATCTTTATTCGTACAACGACACGAGCAACGCAAGACATTCATCCGCTTTCGCCGAGATGGAGGTTCGCATGGTCTCTTTCATAATTACAATATTGGGCGGATCCAGTCGAATCGATACGGTGCCAGCATGGGTGACATACTGTGCAATTGCTGTCTGGATGTGCTTGTGATGAGCCGTGTTAATCAAGTGCAACGTCAGTTCCTGGTCGGTGGAAGTGAGGAACGATTGAAGCACGTGGCAAGTTTGACAGTGGTTGGGAAGTCGACACGTCGAATACGAGGCGTTGGCTAGGAGGGGTAACCTCGACTGGATAGCTTTGTGTAGTCGAGACACAAGTGCACGCAATGGAGATCGATCTGGAATCTCACGGACAAAACGTACAAAGGATGGGATGAGGAGATCGTATGTGATGGAGTTGATCACCGGGACATTCAAAAGCTGGGCTACGGAATTGGGTGACGTCGTGTGAGCCAGCGCAAACAAGCGAGTGCATTCTTCAATGGTTGGACTTGCAAACCCAGCGAGAAAAACGGATTCGTTGCTGGCATTAGAAAGTGGTGCTCCGGACTTGGACCATGGATGTAGTTTTGTGAGCCGCCGGAGAAGCCATACTGCCCGATTGTGATATTTCTGCTTGGCCCCAACACAAAGAGAGCAGATCATATTGATCCGACTACGAAAGCTGAGTGATGGCATCATACGCTTGATCGTTGGGACACACTTGGACAATGAAAAATGACGCATTGCATTGCGTAGGAACTGGTTTTCAAACATAAACGAAGCAACACTCTGCAGCAAGTCACAGAAAAGTGCAGCATCCTTCAGCTTCGAGACCACCTGAAGTACGGCAATGAAAGATGCGTCGGTGTTTCTCCAGTAAGGCTTGTTCGAAAGAGTGTGGCGGATGAGACGAATGGCATCTTTTGGAGATCCGGAGAATTCACGAATCTTCGAAGCGACTTCATGAATTGGCAATTGGGCCCATACAGCATGCTCCAGTGTTGCTGGCTGCACGACAAGTGCATACTCGATATGCTCCCGAGCGGTCGAGTACGTATCTTCATGACCGAAGGGATCATCATCATCACGATAATGTGCATATTCATCTTCTTCTTCGTACACGTCCTCGTATTCAATCATCTCCACGTACCCTGCTGGTGCAAGTTCCGTGAGGTGATTCACAGTGACGTCTGGAAATCCTAAATCACGGGATTCACCATATTTTATCCACGGGGAGCTTAGAGTAACCGTAAAGTCTGCGTCACGATCATTGTCTTCGTCTTCATCTTCTTCCCACGACGGTCTCCTTATGCAGTTCAAATCTGCCAAGTATAACACGTACTGACCGCCACTTTGAGCACAAAAAGCCGCTAATTGCTTTAACACACAATGCTCAATACCTTGTAGTTCTTCATATCTACCCGCCGCCACGGGGTATACAAAGCGGTGATCCACAGCATACTCATGGATCATTCGCCATGCATCGTCACTGATCTTGAATCGCTTGGTGGATGGAAATGGCTCAAAGAACTGCGTAAGTGATGCGAAGAATGCTTGTTCCAAGAATGCGATGCCGTCCATCTTTGGGACTGCTTCTGTCGACAAAGTTGTAATATCATACACGAGATACAGTGCTTCACCACTTGTCACTGGCTCAATGTTAATCTTGTCTGTGTTGTTATAAAAAGCTGCGTACACGACATTGTAGAAGCTGTGGCCACCGCCGCGTGGAGACCATTGCAACGGTGGTGCTGTAGCCCCTCGATCAATTGAGACCGTCCCACCAGTAAACTCACTTGGTAGCACAACCACCAAGGTCGCAAATACGTGACGCTCCTCAAAATCATTTCACTTGGGTCTGGTTGTCGGCAATTGTCCACCTTGTCGCACCACCACCACCTTGTCAAGCGTCGCTGAGAGCAGTGCCGACGACGCAATTCCGAGTGGCTGTTTACTTGTGTTCAGGATTTTCTGAACAAATTTGGGCCATTCTGGGTTATGAAACTCCACATTCTGCCTTGGCACTGTCCATTCGGAATCGTTGGTCGTTTTCTTCGTGGCTTTGCGTGCCACGGCAGCCGCAGCGTGAGGCGTGAGGGTCAATGGAATTGGCAAATCTATTTCGTCGCCTTTCAGTCGCAGTCCCGAGGGAGGAAACTCGACGAATACACCACTTGTGAACACGTCACCATCGTTGGCGTGCGCGAGACGGTCCAGCGCATACGTCACATCCTCTAGTTTCTCATCATAGTCGAGCACGCACTCTGCCGCCGTGTGCTTCCAACTCATAATCTGTGGTTGTTGAATGAAGGACAAAATGATGAAAATCCGAAAATTTGAAAATACCGCATTGGTTTCCAAATTTTAAGTTAAACTTCAAAGTGAAGCCATTTTGCAAAGGATATTCAGGAATCGCAAGCACACCGACAATCATTGCGAACGAGGAGACGAAGAGATTGTTAGATTGGACGTCGTCGTGGACATGTGCTGCACTCTCCAATGGTAGGATCTAAAGACAGTGGAGATATTGTAAATGCTCCGGCTCAACAAGATACCAACACGACACAGCAAAGAGAGAAGATTGAGCGCAGTCTAGGCAGATTACGAGCGATGATGGGACACGACTCAACTCAGTCGATAATATGCCAGTGTGGCTGGCCATCCCTATATGTACCGAATTGTAACGCATGTTTGTGAAGGGATGTGATGATCTGCACATCCCACGCGCTTGACAGCCAGTCAGGCTGAATCAACATCTCTGGGATCTTGAAATGCGTGTTGCGAATGAGAAGATAGACGGCTTTCTCGTGAGATTCTTGACGAGACACTACAGAATGTATATGTCGCATCGTACAAGTTCTTAAGTTTCCGCTAAGCACGATCTGAATGCCGACCAGACAGAAGCATATTAAATTTTGTTTGGCGTTGCGCCCATCGCAATCTCAAGTGAACGTTCATCCATCTTGTACTGGTGATGGTCACTACGCGACAAATGGTTGAACGCATCTCGTCAGGGTGTCCAGTCATGGCGACGACATGCGTTCGTTGTGGTTGTTTTGACTTCACTGGTGGATGCTTTCCAAGTCCATCGCATACTGTATGTCCTCTACAACGACATGGATGACGACACAACCATCGTTGTTCCATCATATCGAGTCATTTGTAATGAGATACAAAGTTCAACGAACAAAATGACTGGGACGAAATGATGGTCGACGACAGGCGTGCTATGGTTGGACGTTTCATTCCAAGTACACAAGCGTACAGTAGATGCAGTGTTTGAGTGTTCTCCGAAAGTTTATGCTATGAAGCAATCCAACATCATCCAGCTCAAATTGATTACTCTAATGCCAATGCTTCATCACAGTCGCGAACAAGTCCACCAAAAGGTCCTTTTGCCACATCTTTACCTCCCCAGTGTCGCTGTCCGTTTCCACGGTGGCGAAAGTCGACTGTGCCAGTCTATTGGCGAAATTCTCTTGTGTGAATACTCATTCTACGATAAAAGCCCAAGAAATGTGTACCCTTGTGTGGTAAAGGAGGAGATAGCCGGTAGATGAAATGCCGTATATTAGCGCAAAGAGAATACTGGTCCTATGAGCTGATTCTCAAATCGAAGAATGTAAAAGAGCATTTCAAGTAGGCATTCCGCTCGTGACACCAATGGATTGAATTCAACGTCACCGCTAAATTCAATTTCACAGTGTGCGTTATCACCGGCTACTGGCATAAACGTCACACATGAGATATGATCGACCCAATGTTCACTCATGTCCACTGGTAATTCGCTAGGCATAAGCAGTTTCGGATCGAGTGATTTGAACCCAATAAGAAATCCATTGAAAACCTTGCGTCTCGTCACGAGGAACAACGTCTTGGCAAGATGTTTCTCGTCTAGACTCGCACTTGCACACAACATGATGATATGATCTTTATCTGCAGTCTGGAGAAGAGAATACTTGGTCGTTGTGGATGTCGAGTACAAGGCTTCGGACGATTCAGTCATCGAAAAAATATCCCATGCACGTAAACACAACTCGCGTGGAGAGTGTCCCAAAAACCGTTTCTTGATGGAATATCGTACACGATCGCCAATCGAAAGTCGTTTGTCGTGCCAACCAAACACTTCAAACGATACAAACACACTGTCGCGGCTTTGTCGTTGGGTGGCCAGTTTTTCTTCGGCGGATCTTCGTGCAATCTCTTGGCAAAACGTCAACGTCAAGGGTTGGACCAAACTGCCTCGAAGGTATGCTGGTACGTCATCAGGAAGCAATTGTTGGTTGCTTTGCATCAAATTTGTAAGCTTTTGGGTAAACCGTTCATACTGGTTGATGAGATCGCGCAACATTTGGTTCTCTGCCACCAATCGTTCCTTTAATGTCGAGATATCTGTGTACTGTTGCTGCTTGGATGGCTGCGTTGGTTCCGTGGTCGACAAGTTCAGAATTTCGTCAAATTCGACAAGTTGTTCGTCAAGAAGCCCGTCAAAATCTGCAAGCTGATTGTCAACAATTTCCCGATCCAACGTTCCCAAGAGTTCCCTATCGATGGGCGGAAGCACCGTGTCGAGGGATGGCATCATCGACTCTACTGGAACTTCCGTCTGTGCTTGTTTTTGTGCGACAAGACGCATATACTCTTCTTCGAGTTGACGCACGAGAGTGCGTTGGTTTTCCATTTCGTTCTTGTGTTTGTCAATCGTCAGGATTTCTCCATTTCGTTTCAGAAAAATCAAAAACGTACCATTCGTTTGTAGTAATTGCGCTTGACATGAAGACGTTGTCGTTCTTTTCGCTCTTCTTCATTTTGGCGCGCCGCAAGCGGTTCTAAAGCGGGGACGCGTTGACGACGTGGTCCCATCTTCAGCGTTCTACGTGACTTTCGATTTTATGACACAATAGAGATGTGTCCAAAAGTTAGGAATGCAAAGTGAACATTTAAAAATGATGAAACGAAGTAGGATGTTCCATCGCTACTCGGCATTTGATTGGCCAGATTCTCTACCTTTCTCCGAAAATATATAGATCGTTTCCAGAAATTCTCCAACGGAATGTCTGGTGGTCAAATTCTAGCCAATCGAAGCTCTGACCAAAACTCAGGACAGAATATGACACATCAGTCACCCTTGCCACCGTGGCATTACCGTGCTGACATGAACCCTTTCGCCCCAGGACACCGTGGTGACCACGAGGTTCCCTTCCGACCGAACCCATCCATCATTTGGCTGCGCGTCCAGCAGATCTGGACATGCGACCACGACGACCACGACCACACGTACGCACGGCGCCAGCGTTGGCGCCATTTGTCGCCCCACAAAATGAACAAGAACGGAAAGAACGTCAACGTCTCTATACCAAGCGCAATTATTACAAGAAGCTTGTACGTTCTCATTAGATGAGACGAGGATGGACAGGTTTAACATGTGTCTATGTGGTAGTAGAATGAAATGCAAACCCAACGGGACCGTGTTCGTCAACTCGAAGATGAATATATGCGACTTGTGGCACAGAAACAAGCGCCGAGTGAGGTTTCCGAGGATTCAACGATTGTATTGTCTGATCCGACGTTTTCCCCTACCGACGTGGATTTGTTGAGTGACGTCGATCCTGAATTTTTGAGAGATTTTGACAAGGCACTGGATGACCATCTCAAAATGGAAGATATTGTTGATTTGTCGACGACCACCATTGTCTGTACACAGCCATCGACTAGTAAACGACACCAGTACATGGAGATCTCGAACCTCAAGGAGCAATTGCTTGCTGAAAATCAATTGTTGCGTGATGTCATCGCCGACTATGAGCGTGTGGCCCAAAAGCTCACTTCATTGATGCAAGCACACCAATCGCTTCCCAAGGATGCAACGAATAACTATGGGAACACGCTCGTTCGCCCGGTCACGTTGGCATTCTGTCGTGAGGTTGCCCATGCCGCATACGAAGAATGGTGGAAAGGTCGTACGAGTCGCGATTCTGTGTTTTTCTTGCTTAATGTGTTTGGCTGGCATGACAAGCGACTTCCCAGTGGAAAGCGTGTGCAATACAATATCAAGAAACGGTTTTTGGGATGTACCGCACTTGAGTTGTCATCACGTGCGTGGAATATCTTTACGGTGCCCAAGTCAATGGAAGCCTTGTACTCGACGTCACTCAATGCCAAGTATTCTATTCTCCAAACCGTGGACGATGACAATGTCATCATGGTTGGTGCTGGCCGGACTCCAGATGGTAAATGTATTGCCAAATCGCTGCTTCTGGTCACACGACAGGATATCTCGAATGGTGTTCTCATTGGATTCAAGTCTCTTGATGCAAAGCTAGTGGTACCTACTGAATTTCCATTCGGTATGAGTGAGGTGTGGGTTGATCACCTGTCGTGTGTGACGTTCATGTCTGTCGGTGACAAGAACGAGCACTGTGAGCTTGAATTGAGTGGTGACGCAGAGCCCAATCCATTGGTGTCACAAGGTGAATGGTTACTTGAGATTCTCTTCCTTATTCTTCGGTTCGAGAGTCAGCTCATTGGACCAATGTTCTCCTTGTGCTAATGGACCATGAACCTCAACCACGCAAAGTTTGAGGAGACGACATGAAGACTTAGCTCTCCACCCAGTGCAAACGTATTGCAACTGTAGTTGTTGTGTACGATGAGTATGACTTAGTTTGAGCGACGTCCTCCACGGAGTCGCATCAACATGTGCATATCTTTGTTTCGCCTTGTGCATGTTTTGAATGATCCGACCCGACCATAACATGGTCGCATAGGCACTGACATGTAAACCGCGTTATTGTTTCTATGAATGTCTCCTGTTGAGTGTGCGTTGCAGGCATAAATATCACCGTCTCACTTCCAGGAGTTACTTCAACAACACCGATCGTACAACTTGAAACCAGTTTTTGCAAAATTTAGGGTATCCATCACCGTTTACGTCAATTTTATCACTTCCGGGCAGTACCAATATAGTTGCAAGACATACAACCATAACCATGATGTAGCAGACCAACACAACACATTGCTTTACTTGTGTCTGGGCTCGGGGGTTGAAGTCATCTTTTCATAGGTACCACAACCATGGTACATGGGTTGATTTTGTTGACTGCATGGTAATCTAGCAGCGGTCTGGTAAATAACATCTCGGTAATTTACAAGTCGACCTCTGATCCAGTGTTGAACAAAACCACCAGATGACACAGCGAAATGGATTGGTCAACTGATCGTTCATGTTCTGGTTGTCCAGCATGTTGAAGATAGAGCATTTTCCAGCTGATGAAGGCAAGTGTCCATCCATGTTGTGTATCTGACTAAGTAACATTTCAGTTAGGAACAATAGCCACTCCCAAACACTGGCCTCTGGAAACCTGAGTTTTTGAAGATGGGTTCGTTTTGTTGTCCTAGTCGGACGACATCATTTCACGATTGACAGTGAGATCGGACCACACTGTCGATCGGCTCCATCACTAATAGCACCATCCGTGGTGCCTCAGAATGAACAAGAGCGAAAAGAACGACAACGCTCTATACCAAACGCAATTATTACAAGACACTCGTACGTACCCTTTGGTCGTGAAAGATACTCTGTCGTCGTCTGACCAGGAACGTCTGACAGCAAGAATGCGATGCAAACACATCGTGACCGTGTCTGTCAACTTGAAGACGAATACATGCAGCTTGTTGTACAGAAAAAAGCCAAGAGACCCAACGATGTCGCCCATCGATGAGAATTTCTTCCATGATGTCGATCCTGCAGTGGGGATTGATGTTGATGAGGTACAGGTAAATGGCTCCTCAAAATCCTCTTCTTTATTCTTCGGTTTTCGAGAACCAGCTCATCGGACCTGTGTTCCCCTTGTGTTGATATGATTATACCATGTATGGCAGCTCAGACAACGATTGTGTAGCTTTACTTCTTAACCGAGCGCAATCATAGTA
>JAADWU010000079.1:0-21139 GCA_023336255.1 Pythium graminicola
CATTACCCTGGCTTCGTGGTGGCTGGCCTCATGCATACACACTCGTCGACTTTGCAAGAGAAATATGTGCGCACCTTACAAACGATGCCGCTAGCCTTGTGGCTGATAAAGTTCAAGCAATAACGACTGCGCCTGCTCCTCGGCCTCCGTCGCCTCCACTCTTACTGCTCTTGGATTCACCGCCGAAGCAATTGCCTCCTTCAGCCCCAACCTATCGAGACGAAGGCGTCGAGAACGCATGTTTAGCCTCATGTCTTCCATCGATAGTCTTCAAATGCAAATGGCGGCACGTGCAGTGCGAATTTCAAGCGAGTCCTCCGTCATCTTTGACCGGAGTGATGACTCTCTTGCACCAATACATTCCAAGTCTCACCCGGCAGCAAGAGAATCCCTTGCTTGTCGAGTTCAATAGGTTTGCCTTGTGTGACCTTGTCACTCGAAACACTGCATTTGCTGACGTCAGTGAATTGTAGCTCACGTGCTGGTGCAGTGCTTCGTACAGATGAGCACTGGCAGGCGCTAGTACAAAGTGGCGTATCCACAGTCTTGCTTCTCATCAACGGTAGGCTCTATAGACTGTGGTCGGCCATCCTAACCAAGATTTCATAATCGTCGTTTTGATAGAGGCAACGACACCACGGAAGACTGCCGCAACTGCCAACGTAGATTTGCTCGGTCTCCATGATGACATAGTTCATCCGCTTCCATCGTCTCCGTCCAAAGCCCTCGCGTGTGAACCACCATCGCCGAACAAAACTCAGCATGCACATGTTGAATACCCCGCACATGGTGCTGTGCGTCGCATCCCGTGGACGGTGAGTTGACAAACAGCCCTTTTCTTCTTCATATTGGCACTGACGATTTCATGATGGTCTCCAGGAACTCCAAATTGGCAAAATTGTTGGGAATGGATCGAGGTACGAACACCATCTCCACTTGACAGCGGAATCTCATGGAGTAACGCATTGTACTCTAGTTGTCGAGTGTACAATGCGACCTGGCGGGGCACGGACGTGGCTGTCAAAGTGTATGGCTGAAGAGACTCGTTCTGTGAAGATATCAACCTCATATACTTGTATGTAGCTTCACAGGCACGAATCGCTCTACGGTTGAAAAAGAATTTGCCAACGAAGTCACGACCATGACGCGCTTGGGTGCGCACCCTTCGCTCGTACTGTTTCTTGCAGTCACACAGCGGCCGCTGAGTATTGTATTCGAGTTCCTACCATTTTCGTTGTTGTGAGTCGTGGCAACCAAAAAAACCACTATCATAGGTTTCTGATTTGTGTGGTGATACGTAGCGAGCTCATCAACGGCGTGGAAGATAAAACTCGCAAGCTCCCACCGTTTCCTTCATCGTGGACCAAGCGTGTAACCATGATGGTAATTCCCATACCACTCTGTTGCAGTCTGTCGCTAAGGTTTGGTCTCTGTAGCTGGACGTTGCCAAAGGCCTTCAGTTTCTCCACTCGTTCGATATCATCCATCGGTCCGTAATCCTGTTGTTCTGGCTTCGTAACTGATCTTCACCGAGTATCTCTACATTACAGTGATATGAAATCCCTGTACGTCCCAAGGCGATGGTATCCCTGATCTTCACAGCTTACTCAGATGCTATTCAGCAACCTTCTTGTGACTCCCGAGGGCCGCATCAAGCTCGCGGATTTCGGAATTTCTCGTGTTGCGCAGAAGAGCGACCTCATGACCGGCTGTTGCGGTACCTTTCAGTGGATGGCCCCGTACGAGAGCGCTGTTATGAATGTGTAGGGACATTGACTGACTTGTGTGAACGGCACAGCGAAGTACTCCAAAGCTCTGTGTACTCGGTCTCAGCTGACATTTACAGCTTTGGTATCATCATGTGGGAGATCTGCGAGGCCGCTCCGCCTTTTGCCGACATGGCACCGGCGCTGGTCCCCGCCGCAGTGGTACGGGACAAGAAACGACCGCAGTTTTCCTCTCGGACCCCTCTGGTTAGTACGAATGAGATTGGAGAGTTCACAGTGGTGCTGAAAATAACGCCTTTGTTACCACGCAGCCCCTACAAGAGCTCGCCCAACGCTGTTGGCACGAAGACGCGTCAAAGCGGCCACACGCAGCCGACGTTGCAACGACTCTGCACGGATTCTTTCCCCGCGTCTGAGTATCTTACCGGAAACTTGCGAGTCCTTCAATATACTGTTTGACTTGCGTACGGAAGAGTTGACTGGTGATAACTTTGGTGTTGTGGACATCGCTTAGAGGATTGTTGACAACGTACTCGACGTAGAGATGCGAGTAGAGGTGTTTGAGTACGACACTGAGGTCCCCCGCATGGTTGTCGGTGAGGAGAATAAAGCGCAAGCCACTGGGTGTCTCGTAGTGGTGACATGTGTACGCGTCGGTCTGGTATCGTTGTAGTCCTTCGCTCGGGAGCGCTGTCTCCGCCGCGTCTCCGGTCGTCGGTGTGACCTTGAAGACAAACTCTTTGAGAGAGAAAATGAGACCAAAGAGCAGACGTTTCTCTTCCTCTGGATCCGCATACGTCACTGCGGCCTTGGTGGCAGTTGTGTTCCACTTTTCATGGAAGAGACACGAGCCACTGCGCGAATAGATGAAGAGCGAGAAGATCATTTACGTTGGTTGCCGTGAGAACGATGTGGATGATGCCCTCGGTCGTACTTAGTACGAACTTTCCTCCTCCTCTTACCCTACCCCTTTTTCATCCTTCAGCATGACGGCATGAGCATCAGCATCTCATCCATTGATCTGATCTCGCCAACCAGCCAGCAGAGACGATGGACGCTTCTCCGTTACCGCTGAGCGTGCGCGTGTGCGTGGACGACACTGCACTCGTCGCCGACGTCCGTGAGCGCGTGCGCGCGTTGGCGCAGCTATGTGGAATTGCCGTACAAGAAGACACAGACGCCACGACGACCCGATGGACCACCAGTGCCGGTGCTGTCGCCACCAGTACCAGTGAGATGCAGCCACGATCAATGCAGTTGTCGCTGGCTGCGCTCTTGCACTGGGGTCTCGTGGACATCGCGTCGCTCACAGTGGAGGTACAGAGTGCGATAATGGCTGATTTGACGACGGTCTCATATTCTCTGTGTGGGATGCGCAGATCTATGAAGTGCTCTTTGGGACCTGGATCTCCTTTGATGCTGCAACGTTGCTAGCGGAAACCAGCGCTGATCGTCCGTTCGTTGTTCACTTGCTACCAGCATCGGACGAACAGAGCGTCGTTGATGCCTTGGCCAACGACAAGATGCAAGTTGTGGATGCCCGGTCAATGCAGCAATACCTGGGACTGGACGCGCAACAGCAAGTCGCGGGTCATGTGGAAGGCACCGTGTGCGTACCGTATGACGCCGTGTTTGATGAAGAGACTGGTGCGTTTTTGTCCACTGAGGCCATCGCTGAAGAGCTCGAAATGGCTGGGATCAGGTCCGTCCAGGATGTCGTGGTCATTGGCTCCACGGTGCTTGAAGCGGCTGCGGTTGCGACGGCCCTCGTTCCTGCGCATCACTCGAATGTGTATCTCGCATTTGTGCGACTCACGGATGAGTTTGTGGAACGTTTGCCGGCGGAACTCACTAGCGCAATCTTCAAGAAGGGCGATCTCGTGTTCGCAAGTGATGAAGGAATCTTCGATTTGTCTCCAAATGCGGTTGACCCACCACCGATGGCGCAAGAAGGAAATAGCGATGGTGGAGGCGAATCTCTGGAGAAGCTCTATGCTGAGCGAATCAAGAACCCGAACGATGCATCAGACGGTACCGGAGACAAGAGCGACGACGAGCAAAATGCAAAGGATCACGTCGTCTGGACGAACGCTGATGGACACCGGTATTTTGACATGCCTAGCCCCATGAGCAAGGCATCCTTTGTAGAAGCTTCACGTGACATCTATCGAATTGTGTCGTTCGTGTTGGCTCCTTTTGGTTTTCCATCACGTCTCCAGGAACGCTTCTCGGTGTCCGAGATCAAGACACGGTGTAGTGCGCTCTATCAGGACGTGATCGAAGTCTGTTCGGACCTGGTGTACCACCATCGTGGACTGAATGAAGGCGCGATGGCCATGAGTGTGCACAAGTGGGTGGAGAAGACACGCGATCCCGAATGCTCACAGCAAGTGCGTGCCATCAACGACCTACTCGACGTACTGTATGCGCCACCTGTGTTTATCGAAGTACCAGATCTCAGTGACGAAAGTGTCGTTGAAATTGCAAAAGAGATGCTGGGCCATCTCACTGAGGCGATTAAAAAGCGCGCGCCGTGGGCCCTGGAGACAGAGGAAGAAGAGGAGAAACTCTTGACACCTGAAGACGAACAAGATACTGAGAGCAGCAGTAGTCCTGTTATTTCGGACGGGTGGAAAGACAACGCATATCCGTCAGTGGTCTATGCACTCGGTTTTATGCCACCGGAACCAAAGAAGAAGCATCAACGCCTGAGCACACTTCAAATCAAGTCGTTTATTCAAGCAACAGCCGAAGCCGTGTGGGAGGTCATCCGTAAAGTGCCTTGCAGCCAGATTGAGTATCAGGCTTTGTGTGATACTATGAACGGTGACGACAAGCACGAGGTTCTCGCGGCGCTCAAGCGCACAGCCGAATCGGCGCTTTACGTGATCAAACACTCGCTCATGCAGTCGTTGGAGCGAGAAGCCGACGTTGTGGACACGCTTGTGAGCGTGCGGAGTGCAGTTGAGGACGGCAATCGCGCCCACCGCTCTGGTCGGTACGAAGTGGCGTTATCGTATTACACGACTGCGGTAGCGATGCTGCCTGTGTTCCATCCCGAAGTTGCTCCAGCGTTGGTGGGTCGAATCAAGTGCCATATTCAACTGGGTCACTTGGATCAGGCGCGCCAAGAGACAGCAGTGCTGCTCAAGCTGGATCCATTCAGCGTCGGTGGCTACACCTGCCTCGGCGAAATCGACGAGAAACTCTCGCTGCCCGAAGACGCCATGCAACATTATGTGACGGCATTTATTCTGGACGGATCCCGGTCACCCGACCATGCCACCTCCATTGACCGCGTTGCGCGTGGTGTTGGCCGCAATGTCGCCAAGGACATCTTCAAGGAGATGGTATTGCAGCATGAACTGCCGACACAGTGGCTAGTGGAGAGTTATTTCGATTCGTTCGAGCACGACGTTGATTTTGCTGCCCGTATACCGTTCGACATTGAAAAGTCACTGGGTCTCGATGCCGCGGACCTGGACGCAGAACGCCTACTGAGTCGGGCGATCCATCTGAAACGCAAGAAGCAATACAAGGCAGCCCAGGCAGACGTCTGTGCGGTGCTGACCAAGGGTCTGGACGACGACACGTTGCGAGCGATGGCACTCAACCTCCACGCATCGTTTTTGTACGTGGCTGGCGATGTACACGCTGCGATCGATGCCATTACTGAGGCGCTCACATTGACACCACAATCGGTGAATGCGCTTGTCAAGAAAGGCGGATTTTTGTCCGAAGTTGGTGAGATGGAGGAAGCCACCGCTTGTTTTAATGCGGCAGCAGAGGTCGACCCAAACGACGCCGATGTCTACTTGCACATGGGGCAAAAAGACTTGCTCGAGGGCAACTTTTACGAGGCCGTGCAGTGTCTGCGTCGCGCCATGTCCCGCTCCGAGGCGCTGCCGGTCACGCACATCTCCTACGGGATGGCGTTATACAAGAGCGGTTCGGTGTATCAGGCGATGGACGTGTTTGCTGAAGCTGAGAAGCAATTTCCCGAGTCACCCGAAGTGCACTTGTTTTACGGCGAAGTGCTGGCTGATCAGGGTGATTACTCTGGTGCAATGCGCCACTTTTTGCGTTCGCTAGAACTCTCACCGCAGTGTCCACTGCCGTTTCTAAATGCTGGCCGCGTCTACGTGAGCACGAACGACCCGTTGCGCGCGATTGCGCACTTTCAGCAGGCGCTTGCCCTCGACCCGCGCTGTTCGTCGGCGCATCTCGACATTGCACAAGTGCTCTTTGCGCAGGGTCGCACGACCGAGGCGTTCCACCACTTTGATCGTGCGGCGCATTGCTGTCGGTTCCTTCCTGAGGTTGAAGAAGTGTGTTCGGCGCAGGAAATGGCACGCATGCAGGAGCGCGTGACCGATATCCTTGGCGTCGACCTCCGCCACATCATGCGCACCAAGTAGCTGGATAGGTATCACTTTGAGACTGTATATTCTCTCAAATAGACTCGTATCGGTTATCAGAGAGCATCGAATTCGGTCCAATTCCATCGAAGCCGTCCAACAAACCGACTCTGGGGAGGCATCGGGACCTGATCACTCGCGAACGATGAGCAAGCGCAGCAACCATCCCGCGTTCCATTACGCCGTACTCGTGAGCGTGGCTGGCGGCGTCGGCTACGTCCTCAAGCGCCATTTGCCGTCGCTCGTGGGCGGCACTGTGCTCAGCGTGGGCTTTCTCGGTGCTGGACTGCTCGTGCTCACCGACACGATCAGCGATCACACGTTTGGTCATGGCACAGGCATCGCCATGTCCGGCCTCATCACGTCGGTCATGGCACGTCACGCGCTCCTCACGCGACTGCCGGGGCCAGCCGCGCTTGCCGGTGTTGGCGCCCTCTCCACCGGCTACCACATCCAGCGCATTGCCAACCCACCGCGTCGCATGCGATACGTACCCGGCGCACCGCCAGTGCCATCCGCGCCCTCCACATCAACGCCGTAGCTTCTTGGAGTAGTGCCCGACTACCTCAATACGACGTTTCATGTGTCAATCCCATACACTTGATTTCAGTATTGTCTTTAATGTTTGCATGTCCCTAATTTCGACAACAGAACAAATATATGTCCCTAACGTTGATTTGTTCTGCTCTGAATGTGTCCCTAATTGCACACTAGGGAGGGACTGGATGTTGACTTACGGTTGCTGCAGTTTCCGATTTGATCGTGTGGCGGAAGATGTCGGGTCATCACCCCACGTACACGATGGCAGCGCTGCTGGCTGTGGGCGGCACCATGGGCTACATCCGCACGCGCAGCGTCCCGTCTCTTGTGGCCGGCGTGACGCTCGGCGCCGGCTTTGGTGTCGCCGGCTACTGGCTCCAGCAAGGTAACATGGTCCAGGGACACGGCGCTGCGCTGTTCTTCTCGACCATCACCATGTCGGCTATGGGCGTGCGCGCCATGCGTTCCAAGAAGACGCTTCCAATCGCGATCTCGGCGCTTGGTGCGCTCTCGTCGGCGTACCACGCGCATCGCTTCACGCAGTGGATTGGGCAGGAGTAACGTATGCCAAAGGTATTGATTGCTCTTCCGTCCAATTGAACCAAACTATCCCAACGACCATGACAGAATCAAGCCAAGCATGTGATGTGAATAAAGGAAAGCTTTGGAGTAGTTGATGGTTCTAAGATATAGTAAATTGTGGTGTCGTCCGCGAAACGTAGTCAAAGCGAATCGCCGAGAATCGTCGTATTTGCGTCAGCTCGCGGCGTGGACGCAGCCACCGAATTCTGTACGGACGACACGCAGGCCGCCAACATATCTTCGAACATGACGCCCGTCATGTTTTTGGTAAGATAAACAACGTCCGCAATTTCCCCGTCGCCATTGCCACCGTCTTTGCATACATCGTTCGAAACCCCGGGAGAAAACGAGATCTCGACCCGGAAGCGATCTTCGCTCTCTTCCTCGAGCCATGGTGTCTCGAATACACGGATAACCACATGCGCTAGGTAGTTGAGCTCCGCCACGCGATCGAGAGCGCAGCTCGCAGTGTTCGAAATCATCTTGGACTCGCTGAATACGTATTTACGCTGCGGCATGCTCTCGTTCACACTGATGCCCATTCGTTTGAGGATTTCGTTGCTGTACTTTTCTTGCTCCGGCGAGACATCATACTCATCGTCCTCACCACCCTGTTGGTGACGAGCGCGCCACGAAGGGCACTGGAAACGAAGGACATTGAGTAGCGTGTGCATGTGGCTCTCGCTCGTGAAATAGAGCCTTGTCCGCACTTGCGTCGCTGGGCTCTTGATACGAAGCTCCTTTGCGTACGATGGATCCAAACGATATCCAAGGTGTTCGACATCTTGATCGTCTAGGTCGTCTGTCGAGCCTTGGTAAGGCGATTGCAGTCCAAAGAAGCTATTGCCCAGCGTGGACAAGTCCCCGCTTGTCGCAGCAGACATGACGGCAACAATGTCAGCTCGAATCTTGGCGCATAGTGCCTGGGAAACGCGAATGCCAATCGACTGCTTTTCTGTCAGCTCCATGCCATATTCTTGAGGGACGTAGATGCTAGCAAAAGTCTCCGCAAGCTTGAACAGCTCCGTGGCGTGTCGTATTCCCACGTGCGAGTTGTGAAGCATATCGTACTTGATGCAGTCGTAGACGTCAGGTAACTTGCTGAGATCGTACTTTTCGGACTTCACTGAGTAGAAATCCCGATACAGCTTCTCCCAACGCTCGCTCATCAGGGAGAAAGTCTCTCCCATGTACAGAGGCAGCTTCTCGTCATTTCCTTTTGATTGAGCTAGTTCTTGGATCTCCGTCTTGAGCTTGCCGATCAAGTCGTGAAGTCTCCTGAGGGAGTCGGTGGGGCTCTTGATTGTTGCAAGGGCCATAAGTATCGACTCCGTCCGGAGTGGCGCCAATGCGGCAGATAATTCTTCATACGACCCGTAGTCGCGCTGAAACAACGTCTTGAGTTTCTCCTTGGTTCGCTCAATTTCTTCGTTTGCCTCTGCTTGACCAGAATGGTCAAGCATTTTGTTGGCATCTGATCAATCGTACACACATTACTCACCAGACAATCAGCACTACAAAAACAATACGCATTACCTTTCCCAAGCGTTGTGACCAGGCTAACAAGAATGGGTGTCAAGTCGCCTTCTAGCTCAAGAAACCCTTTTGCGAACGCAGCTGCCGTCATTTGCACGCGTCCTTCGTCTGACGTGAAGATCTTGAGGTCGTGACGGAATGTCGAATGCAGACGGAGCAATCCGCCTTCCTCCACAGGGTACAACTTGTTGCGGAATTGGTTGCCCAGCTTTTCACCTTGACGTTTGCCCGTTTCGGTGAGATCCCCACCCCATTTAATGATCATAAGCATCTCAAAGCGATCGTTTTCCGAGACATCCGACGTCGATGAGACGGATGGCGTGTGTGCACGCCGTGGCTTGAATTGTACTTTTCGGTTGATTCCAGCAAACTTCCATCGCTCAAGTACTCGTTTCATCTGCAGCAACTTTTCGAACGAGTCGCCACCCTCCACTTCCCAGACAGCTTCCTTGGAGCCCACTCCAGGCGCGTATGCCTTGATGAGGCTGCGTACGAGGTCAAGTAGCTCCTGTAGGTCCGCAACAGCTTTGACCTTGAGCTCGTCGTATCTGTCGTTCGCACGACGCTTCTCGTAAAAAGCAACAAGGTCCTTTTCCCACACAACGGTCTTCAGCTTTTGCTTGGGTGTACGGTCGCCGTGACGTACGACAGCGATGACGCAGCGCAATTCTTCTTTTCTCTCGTCGTCAATGAAACCACTTGCAGCACTGCTTACACTCGACTCGGAGGCGTCTGAACCGGAGCTCGGCCGTGGGCCACCGTCCTTCCACTCATGTCCGACAGCACTTGGCTCTGTGGCGTACTGCGGACACATCTGTGGTGACATTGTCGGGCCGGAGCTAGAACGCCGTTGGCGGAAGTAACGCGACCGCAAGGCCGAGACGAGGTAGTTGTGCAGAATGAGGCCGCAGTCATCGTAATACTTTTTGGAGTTTTTGACAAAGCTCCATCCGTTAACGTCGCACACGTACGAGTTCCCACGCACACGTAGCAGATCAAATCCACACACGGTTTGATGGAATGCGAGGCAGACCTTTCGCGCCATCTCCTTCTCTGCCGAGTTGAGAATGACTGGATATCGTACTTCTTTCCCAGCCGAGTCCCGCATCACGCGACCATCCAATACAGGCGACTTGCGTGCTTCGGCGTGGCCATAACTTGAGCCTACGGTATAGACCTTGACGTCGGTGCCCTGAGTATTGAGAAACTCTTCGTAAATGTACGATCCGTCACGACGAATACTATTGCATTCGGGGTAAAATTCGCTTGAGCGGTCACCCACTTTTCGAAAGAGACGTTTGCTGCCGCCGCCAGCGCTCGTTGGATAGTAGATGTAGACATTGTGGTCCTCGGCATTGGCTGGTTTTTCCACAAAGGGCTTGTTAATGCGCACGCCATTGACCACAACATAGTTGTCCGCCTCCTCAACTTCGTCTTCTTGGCCAGGGATATCGCGATTGACGATTGCATGGCGTGGCACAGGAATGCCATGACGCATGAGGAGCGCGTAAACCTTACGTCGGTCGAAGAGCACATGTTGCATGTGCAGGTCGTTGACGAGCACCGGATGAACGAGTTTGACATACTGTTCCGCCTTTTGGAGTGGAAACCCCGTCGAGTAAAAGCTAATGAGTGCATCGCAATAGGGCCATTCTTCTACTGGTTTGTGTAGAATCGTCTGGTCATCAAAGATGCAAAGATCAAACTGTTTCTTGGTGTCGAGGCGACGCAGAATCTCTTGCATGGGCTTGGACCGCGTCTTCTTCTCCATGGCGCAGACGCCGACGACATACTTGCGCACCACAAGCTCGTCCATGGCGCCACAACGTCTCCTCAGAGATGCAGTAGAAGCAGTCGATGACGGCCGGCGTGTCCCAAGATGCGAGCGCCAAGCGATGAAACGAAACGATGCAATCGAATCTGGAGAGCCAGCTAAGTTTATATCCAATCAAAACAGTGACTTCTCCTATTTCCACCAATGGTTGAACCCTACATGGCCATTAATAGCCTGGTGGAGATGGGCACTGGTGGATCTGGAGTTCAGTTCGAGAGTGTATAGCGTCGTCTGCTTTGGATGTTGAGGGCGCGGGCGTGCAGCCCAGAGCTTCATGTCGTAAGAGTATCCTGACTCCAGATAAGTTGTAGGGATGGGGAACTATGTGGATCCTAACGATAGTTTTTCGCTTTTTAAGTACGACTTCACGAGAAAGAGTAGGTGGTCATGTGTGTATCATCGACAACGCAGGATCGTCCTTTTTTCGTTGTTTTCGAAGTATTGACGTGGATCTTTGGTCCTCTTGCTGTCTGTCGTCTATCAGTGGGGTCACGTTCTCTTCTGCAGACTAGAGGGGAGTACATAGTAGATTTGAGAAGCTCTTAAGAAAGGACTGTGTTTGAGTCGGAGTCCGTTGTCCACCAATCGCTAATAGCGATTCGCTATGGGGCAGTGCGAAGGTGAGATGTCTTGATCGATGATACTGTAGCTCTGTAACCCTTCGATTAAACGTGGAATGAGGGACAAGCGAGTGTCAAGTCCTTGCGGCCAAAAGAACACCCATTTCTACACAACAATGAGGCCGGCACGGAACTTGTCCAGGCGCTCGGACCAGTTGATACCAATAAGCATGTCTCTCATTCAACTATTACACCTTCGGAAAAGAAACCCTCGTGTAAAGAGGTCTAATAAGTGACAGGTAGTGTACAGTAGTCGAATCTACAGTTTGTAGACGAAGTAGCTATCAATGCCACATAACGAACCCGAAACACCGTATTGAGACTTCTGTCTGCCGTGCACGTCGTGTCACCATCGTATCATTTGATACACAGAGGATACTGATTCGCACTACTTCAAATCGGTACACTTCAACTTCACTTGGACCTGTATATTGCTATCAACTCTATAGACGAATGTACCTTGATCATGCATATTCTTGGTATGTGTTCAGTTTCAATATCGCACTTAACCGAGGTCAATGTCGTCAATCATTCCAAAGCTGCAAAGGCAGAGGCATTGTTCCATGGCGTTCAAGTACGCACGACTAGCTGTTTCCAGTGACAATGCCACAATCAAGCGTCGCTCGACGACTCCGCGCCGTGTTGATTGCCGGGAGTACTCCATGACAGTCGCCAGCCGCTTCTATTTTTCGAATCTCTATCGCTTGCTCTATGTCCTCACCGTCCTAGCGAGTGTCATCTGCGTTGTCTGGGTATGTCTACTGATATGTTCTAGATGCGCGTTGGCTAATTTGTGGTGTTAAACGTGTGTGATTAGACGGGTTGGAACCACTGGAGAATGTGCGTTGACTGTTTCTTGCGTGAGATATCGTTTGGGGAAAGGAACTGAACACACTTGTAGCCCTTCGTCCGTCTTGTTCATTTCATTAGAGATTGGTGTCAGTGCTCTCCTCGTATTTGAGGTGCTTTTACGCATTGTCGCTTTTCGTAGTGTGAGTGTGCCACTTCCTTTTCGTTCGCTCAGTCTTCTTCTGACGCTGGGTTGACTTTGGTATAGCGATTCTGGTCCAAGTGGTGCAACATCTTTGACTTTGTCGCTTTGGGTATGTCTTCATTAGTATCTACTCTCGCCGTGTTCGTCGTCAAGGCTGATCTGTATATGTGTCGCAGTGATGAGTCTGATATCAGTCGCAATGTACTTCAATGAAGAAGGCGTTCTTGGTGAGCTTGAGGAAGTCGCGACGGATGCCCTGTTAGCGTTTCGCAACGCAATCCAATACGTTCGGTTAGCCATCTTTCTTAAGAATCGATCTGAACACATTGGTGGATCCGAGGTCGCTGAGATCGACTTTGATTCCCTCCCAACGGTCGACATGGATGATCATGCCGAGGTTGAGGCTACTATGCTTATGGCCGAGATGGGTCTTCGAGACGAAGATGGTGACGTGGATGAGGATCTTCATGTTAAACGTGCGACCGTTTGACACCAGTGTTAGAAACATAGTATGTGTTGTAGGACATGAGTTGTGCCAATGTAAGAAATGTATTTGGCCTAAAAGAAGAGCAGCTTGACGAGAATTGCCCAAACAAGATGGGATGCACTTTGCACAAAGATGAAGTCAGGTGAAATCGTGCCTCAAGATGCAATATGGACGCCATACGTACGCAATGAAAGCTAGAACTGGGAGCATCTTCTCCTTGGACAGATGCTCCGCGATAACTCCCCACAAGTTGGTCAGAAGGAAGAAGAGAGACCACGACATGGAGAGGAGCAGAACGACCCAGTCCACCCCTTCGTACGGTAGCATGCAACAAAACTACATAAATCAAGCATATGAACGGGTTAGTCTTATATCGTTCCCAACGTAAGCAACTGGAGCGCGATTTACCGCTGCTGGAATGAAAATGGTCGTCGAGTATCCGTAGAGGCAAAGGAGATATGATAACGCCATAGGTACGTGAAAAACGTACTTGCCCACAAGCCACAGCAGAACCGGGATTCCCACGAGAAAGATTTCGACGAGAGTGCACGCCGACGCGACAAGACTAAAATCATACGACCACGTACTGCTATCACCATCAAAGTCCCAGTAGGAGGCGACATTACTGCAGGATGCGAGGCAGAAAATCAGTGTCGTCGATAGCCAAACCGGGCCGTAAGCATCAGGAGAGACTGCGATGAGCTCGGAGAATGTTGGGTTCTTCTTAAACGGTAGCAAAGCGCGGAGAAGCCGCTGCTGAACGTCGTTCGTGTCCACATCGAAGTACTGTCATAAATACGGATCATGCGAGCAATGCTATCGGTCAGAGCGTTCCAAGTTTGTAGGTGTTGGGATCAGATGGCTTACCGGCTGATAGTACGCCAAGGTGAAACATCCGCACATGCCCATGGAACGATCTCCGTCTTTGGAGCCGTCACTAAACCCCAGTTTCTTGTCCATGAGCGAATCCCGAACTAAAGTTCGAACCAATAAGCCCAAGCATTGTAATCACTGATAGATTCGGGATGATACCTTTTGGTGATGACGTCAAACCGTCATCGAGCCCATCCATCTCTGCGACCGAGACCTCTGTCCAGCAGCAACCAAGTATGAGACGCCGGCTTGGTGGTTCTTAAAACAAACGTCACGTACCAAACTCCAGACCCGCACCGCGATCCTGCGAAGCATCAGGGAAAAAAGGTTAGCTAAACCATCTTTTTTGTGTGTGTCTTCGTCTAATGATTCCATACATTGAGCGCACTCGCTGCCGACTTGACGTCGTCCATTACACTATGTGGTGATTCCAAGGAAACGTGATGCAAGCAATGTCCCCCATGTCAGAGGGATCAAAAACCCAAAGTCTCTCTTTGGGATTTTGGGTTTATCCTTGCAAGTCACTTTGAACATACGTAAGCTCACAAGTGTGAGTTCTTTATTACGGTAGTGATGACAAACGTGATGGCGGATATTTAATCTAAGTCTTCGCTGGACGCAACGACGGCCGGCGCAGCGCCACCTTCGTTCTGCTCCTCCTCTTCACCGTCTTCTTCCTCGGCTTCAAGCGCGTCCAACAGCGCATCGTCTTCCTCCGCAGCATCCTCAGCCTTCTGGATGATTGAGGCAACGTCCGCAGCCGTCAGACGGGAGCCATCGTTCTTGACCTCGAGTGTCTTCTTGCCCGCCGAGGCCTCATTCGCCGTGACCGTGAGCACGCCCTTGGAGCTGACTGCAAACGTCACTTCGATCTCCGCCTCGCCCTTGGGCAAGGAGCAGATACCATCGACGCGCAGCTGCGCGAGCAGCGTGTTATCCTTGGCCATCACGCGCTCACCTTCGTACACCTGGATAAAGATCGAGTCTTGGTTGTCCGTCGACGTCGTAAACACTTCGGTGGCTGACGTGGGCAGCACCGTCTCGCGGTGAATCACTTCAGACACGCTACCGTTGGCGAGCGCAACCGAGAGCGTGAGCGGTGTCACCGCAACCTCGTTCTGCTCCGACTCGGCCGGGTCAAAGTTTGCGAGCTCACTGATGGCTGCGGCTTCGAGCGTGGCTCCGTGGGCGACGACCTCGTCCGGCGACATATGCATGTGGGTCTTCTTGCCATCAAAAAACTTCTTGATGCTACTCTGCACGAGTGGGATGCGAGTCGAACCACCGATGAGGATCACATGGTCCACATCGGACTTGTCAATGCCAGCGTCCTCCAGCACCTTCTCCACTTCCTTCAGAGCAGTCTTGACCGAGTCGTAAATAAGCTCTTCAAAACGAGGACGCGACAACTTAAGAGCAAAGTCCTCCCCCTCCATGAGCGTATCCACTTCAATATTCACTTGCGACTGCGTCGAAAGCGTACGCTTGGCGGCTTCACAGGCAACACGGAGGCGGCTCGACGCCTTCGCGTTCTCCTTCACATTAAGCTTGGTCTTGCGTTGGAACGCCTTGACGCAGTGCTCAAAAACGGCCTTCGTGAAGTCCTCGCCACCAAGCGAGTGGTTGCCATGAGTACCAACAATTTCGAAAAGACCCTTGTCAATGCTAAGGAGGGTAACGTCGTGCGTGGCACCACCAATGTCCACGACGACCGCGTACTCCGCATGCGAGTTCTTGGTGTTTTCGTCGAGACCGTACGCAATGGCGGCCGCAAGCGGCTCGCTGAGGTACGATAGCACATTCACACCAGCCTTGGCCGCTGCTGCACTGATCAACTCCTTCTGGCCTTCGCTACCATGAGCCGGGAGCGTAATCACGATGTTGTCCACCGTCTCGCCGGTGAAGTCTTGAGCGAGATCTTTTAGGTTCTTGATGAGAATCGAGAGGAACTCAACAGGGGAAACCTCGTGATCGGCGCCATTGCGTGAGGTCTTGGCGACGATGCTGCCATCGGAACTCTTGGCGACGTTGAACGACCACTCACTGATGAAATCGCTAGAAGCGACATCCTCGTGGTTCTTACCGAGCACACGCTTGAGGTGAAAAATCGTGTTGGCGGCATGCGAGTGCACCTTGTTCACGGCGGTGTCACCGACAATGACCTCGTCGCCTTCGAAACACACGTACGCGGGGGTTGTACGGAAGCCTTGGTCGTTGGCGATGATATTCACTTTGCCATTCTGCCAGACGCCGACGCAACCATGCGTCGAGCCAATATCGATACCTGCAACCACCATCTTTGATCCGACTTCGGAGGAGAGCGAGAGTGTTGCGAGTCGCCTTGTGCCGGATGGGTGCGGAGATCCAATCGGGTGGTTGGCTCAGGTGGCTGGACGATCCGATCCGCCCACTTACGTTTTACGCTGGGACTTTTTACACCCAATTACGTAAATACGACTTCTTACCACGCCTTCTATTGGCTGAAATTCTGTATTAGTGGTGCTTCAACATTTCCTGACGAATGGCTTCATCTTGAGCTGTTGAAGCGCGACGCTTTGTGAGCGACGCGTTCAACCACGCACAAACGTTGGTTCGCGGAGTTGGGGGTGCCCTAGCCGCCGCGTGAGATGTTTCTATCATAGGAAGTAAAAAGTAGACAGTGGTCGCGCCGATCTGGATAAGGTCTTGACTGCGGAGTCGGAGTGGGAGGCTCGAGTAGTGCACATCTCGACCATTGACCGACAGCGACGACCGAAAACTAAGACACTCGATCGTGAAGAAACCACCCGTATGGTCCCAACGAATAAGTGCGTGTCGATTTGCGATCATCCCATCGTCGCCGAGGTGGCAGTCAACAGTGCCGCCAGAGAGTCCCTTCCGATTGGTCATGCCGCGAGCTGTGTAAAACTCGTTCCACCGTCCTGAGATTCGTCCAAGGATGGCAAATGGTTTGAGGAAGTAGTACTCAAACCCTGCGCCTTCCAGTTTTGCGTAGGCACGCACACGTGGAGCTTGCCAATTTGGATTGATGCTGCGTCTAGATGAAAGTAGACAAGCGAGCTGTTGTGCTGGATGAAGCAATCCATCCTCAGCATCTTGTTCCCAACGATCGTCGCTTGATTCATCGTCCTGAGGTCCATGAATGTGCAAATCCAACAGCTTCTGCGAAGTAAACGTACGGAGGCATACATCACACCTGAAGAACTGGAACTTGCGAACAACCAAAGCACACTCTTGAACGACGTCAAGCGTGTCAAGTCGCACAGTCGAATGAAGTAGATCGGCGACATCAATATCCACGAATTGTTGACTCTCACGGAGATCATCGTCTGCTGGCGGATGTTCCCCAACTATCACTTCGTCTGCGCCAGTGTCTTGCTTTTCTCGCATTCTGTTCAAAATAACGACTTTTGGGGCGATGCACTTTCGGTTCTTGCACGATTGCTTCCGCAATCCTGGCCCACCGTACTTTTTCATGTCTTGGCAATGAATGCACTTCATGCAATCACCAGATGTACATCCTCGACACTTGCCGCAACGCATGACGCGTGAACGGCCAGCACGAGAGTAGCTCCCACCTTCCGAGTTTGGCTCATCAATATCGGAAACGTCCGCGTTGTCAAATATGTCACCTGGAATCGATGCACCGTTCTCCTCGCCCAGATGACTGCTCACATTGGAGTCTGAATCATAAGTTGGCACAGACGGATCACCCTTCACTATGGTTGAGTCATCGTCACTATCGCCAGACGAGGATATGGAGTTGTCTCCGTGATCACCATCTACTACAGAGTCCTGATCTGAAGATCCCACCTCACTCGACTCGCCAACATTCCCATCGCGCTCGTCATTCAAAGAAGCATCCTCATATCTTGCTGTTTTCTTGCGCTTCAACCCCCAAGTCTTTGGATTGAGGCATTTTCGTCTTTTGCATGACTGCTTCCGCAACCCGGGACCTCCATACTTCTTCATGTCTTGGCAATGACCACACTTCATACAATCTTCGGCCACGCACCCAGCACACTCGCCGCAACGACTAATACGCTTTCTTGACTTGGAAGAACGGCGTCTCCTTTTTGTTGGCACCTGATCGAATATGTGAAGACTGAGCTCATTGGAGCGTGAGAGGTGTAAATTCACAGCGCGTACCTTTTTAACGTATACCGGGTCAACCTTCATTGACACAACGGGTATGTCACGTCGTGTCATTTTCTGCTACGAAATAAATCACTAATGACTTCGTGTAATGCATCCGAGCTCAGTGGAAATTGTCCGTACCTTCTTTGTGTCAACTGTTGGCATTTCGATTTCGGGTTGATACAACCGCATCAAGGGTGAGGCTGCATTTTCTCCCAATGAGTATGCAGCAACATCTCGCGTCAAGATGTCTAGTGTCCTTTCCTCTCGCTGAACTCGCTTCACGGTGGTCGTTTCAAGGTTCGTGTTCCATTCTGTGATGATACCTTTGTCATTATCGATGAATACAGTGCACAACTTGACTGCATCAATGATGGAGGATACGAGTTTTGTGCTCAAAGACGCACAGTTCCAGGCCTGTACAAAACATTCCGCCAATCAACGCAAGCCAATGGTGTGATACTGAAGTTCTTTCACGTACCAAAATCTTTCGACGGGAACACAAGGCTGCTGGATAGGCGAAAAGGGCAAGTTCACGCACATCGAGGTATGATGTCGGCTGGGACAGTAATACACGTTGTCGGCATTTCATTGACATCAAGCTCATCCATACAGATGGTGTGGAGTACAGCTGAGAATTCTTCACGCTGAAATCGATGTCAAATATGCACAAGTGGAGCGGGAGAACGGCCAGTGCGCTGATATCTTGTCCGATTGCCTCGATTCCATACAAAACAACCCGAGGGACGTTCTTTTTCTTACCTTCAGCCACAGACTGGACTCGGTGACGATCAGCCGTTTTACCACAAAGAGGCAAAACCACAATCCCCTCACTTGTCAGTGTACGATCCCATTCTGGGATACAAGATTGTTTCGTGATGACTAAATGGATGTGTCCCAATGCATGAACATTCTGTATCTGGAACAGAAACGATGCAACCTTCGTGCAGGAGGAAGGAGCTCATTAGCACAGGAAACGAGAGGAAAAGGCATCCAGAAAACCATACCTCACTCCGAGCACCATCACCTCGATGAACCAGTATCGCGTTGAGCCCTCGGGTATAAAGATTTTGAAGTTCGCGATTTACGGCACTCTCTCTCAAACGAGAAGAACAAGAATCTGCCCTGAGACCAAGCTGCCAATCTCCGTACTCCACCCGCTTGAGAGACGTTTTCCACGCAGCTTCAAACACTTCACCGGCTTGCTGAAAAGGGTTCAACTGCTGCACATGAACTTCGTTTCTCATTGACTCATCAAACCAAACCCGGCGGTTACTTCGTCTGAAATGCAGAATTGATTAACTTCGACGAAATGGTGGTTGACAGCCTTCATAATCAACGTACCTCATTGAGTTGAGTTCAGAGTCGGCAAGCGCACGTTGCTGGTCTCGCCAAAGCTGGTGCGACGCGAGTGCCGCCTTTCGGTTCTTAGCTGATCCTTGATGACCGTGAGTCAGACAGCCTGCAAATAATGTGAGCTGAGTCACCAAAAATTCTGCGACAGCTTTGCATTCTTGATGTGTTGTGTCTGAAGGCTCGTCATTCGGACTAGGTTGAAGTTGTGCTTGCCCTTCAGTGAGCTGTGGAGGGATCTGAAGTGACAATGGAAGTGTTGATGGTCGAATATATCCGTTGTCAACGTGATGACGCATTCTTGAGCGTCCCAGAACCCGGCTTCTACAGGCTTCGGCCAGGTGCTGAAGCAGCTGAAGTCGCGTTGCTCGCGTTGAAGCGAATGCTTTTGCACGGTCGAGTACCGACGGCGATCCATTCAACGCAACATGAACTTTACCCCTGGGATAACTCGTGTCGGGTGTCTTGTTCGCACTGTTGCTGTTGCCTAGCTGACGATGATTTCCTAGTTTCTCCATCAATCTAGTCGCACTCAACACAGTCATTGATCTACTCTCACCAAAACAGCCTAGCGAAGGTGTGATTGTACCTGCGTCGCTCACTAACTTCCTCGTGCTGCCATTGAGCGCATAGTCGTTAGTCAACGAAAGTCCATTGATCGCGAGAATTTGGAGAATCGCACCTTCCAATGTGAACGTGTTTCGTTGGCCCACGAGAGCTCCTCGCGCTCAATTGCCTGCCGCTTCCTCATCAATACGCGCGGTAGTATATGTTCCATGTTGTTCGCTTCGTTGATAGGCTCTCTGTTTTGTTAATTGCGTCAGTCATTTGCAAATTGCTTCTGGTAACATGAGCGAAGTACTTACATTGCATCCCGTTGCTCACACAACTCGTCAACTTCAGCAGTACGCTTCAAGCGTTCTGGAGGGGAAACTGCAAAGGCTAAGTTGTAGGCTTTTTCTAATGCATCGTATGCGCTTTCGTCCGATGGATCAGGTACAGGGTCGAACTCACGGCCGCTTGGAGGTAAAGAGCCCAATTGGAAATCATTGGGCACGCTCACGAGCTCCAAACGGAGTCGTTTTTCCTCCAACTTTCGTTGTGAGAGTCTGACAGTCTGGGTCGGATCCGATGTACCGCGACAGAGTCGTCTCGCGATCAGGTCTTGCGTAACGGACAAATCTTCCGCTCCGTCGCTGCGATGAATAGAGACGATATCATGAATCTAAGAACTCACGACCGACGCACGTAAAAGCCACTTTTCCATGAAACGTACCTTCCTGACGCAGAGTCCGATGGCTCCCGTTGCTCAGCAACGCGGCTCGGATCACGCGCCGCCATCGCTGCCATGGTCCGAATGTTTTCCAACAGTGACGGTGTGAGGGGGCAATATAGGGAAGTCAGTCGTTATAGTGTGTGCCACACTAGATTAGACCAATCCGATTGTCAACACACCAACCATCAGTTCCGGATCGTCATGAGTCGCACCAAGCAGGTGGCGCGTCGTGCCAAGGCCAAGCGCGTAGATGAAGCATCAGGTGATGATCGTGTCGGTAAGAAAACCAAGACAGATCATGCAACCACCAGCAGGACGGCGACCGCTTCAATTGAGCGTACCACGACACAAGTGGCCACCGACCTGGTGTCGCAGTTGCTCGGTGGCATCACAATCGATGACTTCAAGCTGGAATACTTTGAGAAGAAGCCACTGCTTGTGCGTGGTAAAGGAGATGATTCGGTGTGTTCTTCGTTCTCTTGTCTGTTGATTGAGTTGTTTGAAGCTAACCGGTCAATTATGGACGTAACTCTTCATGAAGGGACTGTTCTCACGCGAAGCGTTGCTCCGTGTCGCTGAGAGCAACTCGCTGGAGTTTGGTAAGGACATGACAGTATGTCGCTATGTTCATGGAAAGCGCGAGAATTATGAACCATCGACTGGTAAACTCGATGCAACCAAGAAGCAAGTCGGTTCGTTGTTCGACAAGGGGTACAGCTGCCAGTTTTACCAGCCCCAGCGCTATGTGGATGGTCTTTTTTC
>JAADWU010000080.1:0-21073 GCA_023336255.1 Pythium graminicola
TGGCTTCGAAGTGCGTATCACTCGAAGCTGGCTCCATTGTCGTCTCGTTGTTGGGAGCTGGAATTTTTGGCTCGATAAACTTCCTGTTTGACTTGCGTAGTAGCTGGCAAATTGAGAAGTGGACGCACCACGACTCGGGACGCACAAGGACCTTCTCCGGATTCACACCCGCACACGTCGTGTAGCTAACACCATCCACGATGCACGTCTTGCACAGTGACGCCCAACAACGTTCACATGTAGCTATGCGTGTGGTTGAGAGGCCGTCGGGCTGGTCGTTGACTATCACGACCCATTTGTCGTTCATAATTTACGTGAAAACATTTGACATGACTGTACATTTCCGTAGGGACTGAACCCGGCACTGGATCATAACAAGGTAACCGGTGGAAACATCACACTCGGTATGGCGGCGCATTGAGTAGCTCACCCAACAGCACATGGCTTTTGACCGATAGTTCTGGTATGGGTTCTCCGGTTCAAGGCTTATTATCTCCCCCACTCTCCATGCTTCTCTTCGGCTTACTTTACGAGCTCTTGATCCTTGCGGGGTTTTCCGGCGATCCAAGTCCACAAAATTCTAAACATCCCGACTGTTGGATGGGTGCAACACGATGTTCAAGAAAAGGGGATCGAACAACTTTAAGTTTGGTCTGCCACAATAGCTGGGAAGTGTTTTGAATATGCGCACACAAGTGAACAAGGATACGGCTCATTGACAATCCTGTATCTGGATCTTTGATTGCGACCCATTTTCCTTTGATCCTGACCGGATGGTCTACCATCTCTTTGAGTCAATCCTGCAGTTTTCAAACCCACCATTTTCCCTTTCATCCTCGACCAAAAACCTTTGATTTAGATTTCGCTGTAGGTGCGAGTAGGTTGCCGGGGCTTCTGTCGGTGCAACGTCAGTCACCTATTCATTTATAAAGGTTCTCGTATAACAGAGTTCACTCAGCACCATTTTCATTATCGGAATACGTTTTAACAGGTATTGTGTTATTGAGGATATGCGAACTGGACAGTATTACCCTACCTTCTTTTGTATTGAGAGCACCCTGTTTTGGATCGTTCACCAAAGCGAAGGAGTCAATTCGATCGAGGTGATAATACGCGCACTAATACCTCGCATTCCCCCTTGTCACCCCCTGCTTGTATCTCCCTCCCATCGCAATGACCGAGTCGCGACGTGGCCTCGACGTCAAAGTTTTGCGCAAGGATGCCGACATGAAGCGCCTTGCGAAATTCTACGCAGTCGATCGCCCTCCGCGTAAACGTCTCCGCACGCTGCTCGACTTTATTAAAAATCCGAGCGGCGGTCCTGGCGCTGATGGATCAATTGCTGGCACGGTGCAGCAGCTTCTATCTGGTGCACCCAAGGAAGCGGGGAGCGCTGCCGATAACACCGCTATCTTGACCGAGTTCTGGAGCGACATGACCAACCCATCGATGCTGTTTGACGTCCTCAGCGACTGTGTGACCGAGCTTGAGACGCTATATATCCCACAAGAACATGCCTTTCGTCGGCGCAAGAAGACACTCGAGGCTGAAGACTGGAACGAGGTCTTTGAAGGGCTCGAGGTGCTTGTGCGGAACAATATTGCGCTAATCCATGAAGGCTGGAAGAGCCACGGCTTCACGCTCCTCTTCGCCAAATTGCTGAAGCGCGATAACCATGCACTCATCAAGAAGTATGCTTTTCGGTGCCTCGCGCTTTATGCAGATGCAACGCGCAACACGCAGCAACTCTCGATGCTCGCCGCCGCCACAGGAGGGGGACTTGGTGGCGCTTTGCTCTCAACCGATGGAGACAGTGGCACTGAAGACGAGGAAAGCGTACGAGCAACCGCGAGTACATCGGCCAGTCGACGCAGTACCCTGCATCTCGAGTTATTGCGAGAGAGTGTCGATTTTTCGCCGTACGGCGGCGGGAGTATTGTGTTACCCGACAAATTTATAAATCAAGGCGTTCACGTTGAGGGGTGGATTCGATCAATGCCAACGCAAGCAGAAGAACCAGTGGATATGCTCAAGTTTATTATGGACCTGAGTCTCGAGCGTGAAGATCCTAAAATCCTGTCGAACCCCAAGGTCAATCACAAAGCGCGCGGCGATCGGTTTGAGTACTGGGCCGAGCTTATCATGCGGTTCTACATGCCCCTGCTTTTTCCAAAGGTCTGCATCAAGGTGAAACTCAAGGAAGAGGGCGACAGCACGGGGTTTTTCCATCATTGTCCTGGTAGTTTCCAGCGTGTGGTCGCTCGATGGATTTATAAGCTCCGATCCAAGCCTGAGTGCATGGAAGCGCTATGGGCCAAGCGAGAGTTCGCTGAAGTGATCATGGAAACTGTTCGCCAGCGTTTTGCCTACCGTGACACCGAGCTTGTTCTTGATGCCTTGAAATTCTACTCGGGCATTTGTACAGGTAGCCAATATGTCCCGTTGGGAATGCAGAGCCAGATTCACGAGACATCAAGAGCCATGATTTCTCATGTTTCCCAGCTCTTCCACCCTTCAGTTCAGCTCGAAGATCCGAAGATCCTCCTCAACTGCATTGAACTTTTGGAGCTCGTCTCGCAACGACAGCTCGACGATTACACGGCGACGTATCTGCGCAAGTTTGTGATCTCGACATTGGATAACAGTGCCACGCTTCGCGAACCAGCAAACGCACCAATTTTGAGCGCCATGGTGTCCGTCATTTTACATGTATGGATGCACGCAGCCGTTTTGTCAAAAGGCAGTGGTCAACAAGTGTGGCTTGAGCTCACAATTGCCATTCGTCGATGGCTCGTAAACCCAAGTGATGCGAAGGTGATTGGTCTGGAGGTCATCAACTGCTGGAAGCGTGAGTTACGCCTGACAAGCTGTCTACTTATGAGTGTAATGGACGAAGGCCAGTCTATTCTCAAGATTACGAACGACGGTGCGGTCATTCTTCCACTTAGTGGAGCAGACGCAGCCAACAAAGATTTGCCTGCGAAAGATGCCGGAACCAAGCCAGCGTACCTTCAAACAGCTGCAACATTCCTTATGAACACCGTACAGGACGTCTCAGATGCGACTGTGCTACTTGATCGAGTTTTACACTTGATTCCACCACCAACTGTGAGTTCATTGGCCCCTTTCTTGCATCTGAACCTTCTTGAAGGTTTCCTTCAACTCATTCAACTCTGGATTGATTCGGCGATCTCTTCCCAGCGTGCAACGCCAACGGCCCTTCACAAAATCAGCCCATCAACTATCATCGCTCTGTTTGGAGAATGGTTTTTGCCTGTTTGCGAGCTGGAAAACCCCGAGTATCAAAACTCTCGCTGTGTTGCCATTGTGATTCTGTGCAAGCTGTGCACTGTGAGATGTTCAAATCCGCTCACGCGTGGACACCTCACTGTGCTCTCTCGCGTGTTATACAAGGGAATTACGTCGCCATCGGGAGTGGTGGTCTCGACTGTACTTCAACGAGCTGCTTCTATCTTCACGCTGAACCTTGAAGGAATGAACGTGCTGGTCCCTGCATTCCTGTACGCTGTCGATCAAATTATCATCCAGAATATTTGGGACCGAGCCGAACAGTCCAAGGTTAAATCTTCTGAGTGGAATCGTGAGCTGAACGCTGCTCTAGATGTTGTTTTCTCCATACTCGCACTCCCGAAGCGGTATCGTGGACAAGACTTTGTAAACTGGCAACGAAAACTTGCTAGAACCCTCGCTGCCGGTGATCATTACGATCGTTTGCGCGAGCTCATGGAGGAAGTACCCGATCGTGATGAGCGATTCCACACCATCGCTGGTCGTGTGTTGGTCCGCATTGCTGGGTTGCCATTCACTGACATTGCTACAATCAAGAAACGTGCTTTATGGGGTCTTTATGGTCTTGTGGTAACCCATCTCTCTCCGGATACATCCGAGTTGGTCGATCGTTCGGAGCTTGCAGACTGGATTATGAAGATTGTGAACTTCTGCTACGCTCTCGACTTCTCGATCTCCATGACGGCTTTGTCGATTCTTCAGGACCTTGCTGACTTCCACGAGAGCATTAAGGCCGTCGATTCTCGTCTTATCGCCCGAATTGTTATGACCTTGGCTGTTTTTGCGCAGCAACAAGTCGAAGAAGCATCGATCGAAGTGCAAGCGGCTATTGAAGCCATGAATACGGGGGGTGGTAATGGAGTCTCAAGCAACCCGTCGTCTTTGTTTGCTGGAGATAGTAGCCCAGGGAGAGGTTCGAACCGACCAGGGTCACTTCGCGGCAGCGACCTTGAAGAAGGGCACAAGATTAAGACGTCACTCAAGCCTGCTGTTGGACCTCCAAGTGCACCGAACCTGGAGCAACATATCACGACGAACACAAAAGAACGTGATATCCCTGCGTTGAAGCTCATCGTGCAGAAGACAGGGTCAATCTTTGAGTGTCTACGGTTTTGGGTGATGCATCGTCCGGAGGTTTTGCAAGATGATCATGTGAAAAAGATCTTGTTCAGCTCGATTGAAGCAGCACTCGTTGGAACTATCCCCGATGGAGAGTGGCAGCGAGAGGTGGAGCGAGCCCGAGCACAGGCACGTAGGATGTCAATGCCACTGTTGTTCCTCGGTTTACAGATGCGAGCTTCCTTAGACAACGAGGCGAGTCAAGCATGGCTCAAATGTTTTGAGGAGACTTCAATGGCAGCCGAAGGACTTGTGATGCACTTGCTGCATCACATCAATGGCTTTCCTTCACCCGCTGGCGTTGATCAAATGATCTCAGAGTGTTCTGAGCTGTACGATGAAGGATCAGTCTATTCGATTGGACAAACTCAGGATACGACCGATCCAGTATCGTTGAGTTTTGTGTACATGGATTCGATGATTTTCACCGTTATCGGAAGTATTGACTCACCGTGCGCGCGCTTCATTGCTCGCGATATGACCGGGTTATTTACGTGGGAAATGACACCAGCCATTGCCACGACAACTCCTGAGGCAATGCGCCAATCGAGGCGAGCCCTGACTGCTGGGGATAGAGAAGCTGAAGAACGTGAGCTGCTGGTTGTTGGAGACGGCGGAAACGCTCGCGGTCTTGAGTGTTCGCACCTCCACCGAGCCACGGCTACTGTGCGTGTTGAGACCAAGCCTGCTTTTAGTGAGACTGCAAAAGCAGGCAATGCGCTGTGTCAAGTGTGTGGCGGTGAGAAGCCGCGCCCGGTTGAAGATGCGAGCACTAGCAGCGACAGCACTGGCGCATCGAAGCTTGAACTTATGCAAGTGCCTCGGTCTCGAGAAGAAGCAATTCTCACCAATAGTGTGGTTATTTCAAAGGGGAACTACGTTTTCCATGAAGAAGGTGAGACTGCTGCCACTAACGGTGTGACAAATGGAGGTGACAAGAAGAAATCAACCACAAAGGGGTCTGGTGATGCGGACAAGATGCCACTGAGTGGTGGAAATCGCGACGAACGACAGGAAAGACTTGAGCGTGTGGCAAAGATGCATGAAGAACGGAATAACACTGCTGCTGTCGTGGTCTCGACACCGTCATCATCAAAGCCAATTTTAAAGATTTGTGAATGCCGACGAAAGATCACAGGTGATTCTGTGTCTGTTTGCGGTCTTTTCGATATGAATGAGCGCGAACCGAATATCGGCAGCTTGGATGAAGAGCGCTGTTTGCTGGACCTAGTGCTCGACGGTATCCCCATGGTTTTTCGTGATTGCGGAGGTGATACAACCGACAAGACAATTCTTGGTGGTCGCTACGCCATGAACAGGTATAACCTGATGGATATGGATCACAACACCAATCCGTTGGTGAACGATTCATCGGAAATTGCTGGCTTTTCGTTCCTTCAGCGCTTGATTCATGACGAAGAGTGCTACGCGCAGCTGAAGGCGTTTCTATTGAAAGAGGGAAGCGCCGAGGGCAAGGAACTCGTCGAGTTCTGTGATGTTGTCAAGAAATTTGAGCGACTGAACATCCCAAGTGAACGTCTTGGTCAAGCATGCACTATATTCTGGGAATTCTTGTCGATTGATGGAGGTCGCCAGATAAAGTTTCCTTCTCGTGTTGGATCGTACGTTCAGGACCAAATCCAGATTGCCCAGAAGGCACTGAAGCTCGGTCATGTCGAGCGCTGGAGTTTACCAGGCACGTTGTTTCAGACGGCGTTAAGCCACGTTGAGAGCGCGTACTTCGAAAACCTAGGTTTACTTGACCGTTTCGTCGCATCCCTTGATCAATCATCAACTGCCACTGCTCCAGATGGCAAAAACACCCCATCTAATGGTACAAAGGATGGCCAGAGTGGTGCTACTACAATCCCTCCACAACTGGCGTTGTTCGACAGTTTCTCGATTATGGAGCTTAACGCTCGCATCTCTCATTTGGCGCTGACATTCCGGAGTGCCGAGAAGCAGCTCACGGCAGCTCCTATTCGAGAGACAAGTGTGCGATTACCTGAAGACCACCTCTCCACTCGAGTTGGCCCGCTTGACGTCTGCCGGCTGTTCTTATCACAGGCTGGTTTGCTCCCTGGAGCAGCAAGCGACTCGCAAATGCGTCGGCGAATCAAACTGCTTGAAAATGGACCAAAACTAGAGCGATCACTCAAGCATCTCGATGAAAATCCAACACGAGAGACGATGAAAATTGGCGTGATTTATGTCGGCTCAATGCAGCGGACTCAACAAGACATCCTGAAGAATGAGAGCGGAAGTGCCGCGTACGAGCGATTTCTCGCGAAGCTCGGGTGGGAAGTGGACCTATTGAACCACCGCGGCTTCACTGGTCGACTTGATTGCAATCCTAAGAGTCTTGCGAATGGTGCCAAGTCACTGTATTACGCGAACGCGCATAGCGAAGTCATGTACCATGTCGTGACCATGATGCCAACACGGCCGGGCGATCCGCAGCAGATTGAAAAGAAGCGACACGTAGGCAATGACTATGTCCACATCGTTTGGAACGACAATGATGCGCATGAATACGACTCGGCAACAATCACAAGTCATTTCAACGACGTTCAGCTGGTCATTCATCCGCTTCGACGCACTCAACGAGGATTGTACCTGGTAAAGATCCACTCAAAGGATAAAGTGCCTCCATTCGGACCCATCCAATCTGGAATGGTCATCCACGAAGACGATCTGGCCCCACTCGTGCGTCAAACAGCCATGAACGCGAATCGGGTGTGCCGTTCACAGGTACGGATAGATGCGTTTGTGTCGTGGGGGGACTTGGATATGCTAACCTACTTTTTGTTACTACAGACAACTGTATACGTTCGACCGTACCCGACGCGTAAGAAGCTTCTGGATGAGATCGTCGAGCGCTACGCCACTGAATACCAAGAGACTCAGCTTCTCACGATGCTCTTCTCGAATGCATCCAATGCCCCAGTCTCGTCATCGGCTATCCCAACAACCGGCGTCATGGGCCAGAATGGCACGGCTTAGACACCGACTAGAGTCTATCGATCGGTCAACATGTATTTTCATGCGTTTGTATTTGTGTACGAGAATACAGAATCGCCACCATGATGTCGATTTACCCGACTCAATTGGTCCCGTAGTAACGCTATCTCCTCTCGCATTTCGTCCGTTAATTGCGCCCATTTTCTCATTTCGTGGGTACTGACTTCGGTCAGTTCGTGGAGATCGGACTCAAAGGCGGCTTTTTGTCGACGCAACGCAGTGCGTTCTTGTAGAAGCTGGTAGATGAGCTGGTCTTTGATACGAAGTGTCGTGTGTAGTTGTTCTACCGTCGCGTGGTCGCTGTTGGGGTGCAACGGTGCTGTGGTGGTTGCCTTGCTCGTGGTTGGTGCTGACCCCAAACTCTCTTGTGGTGATGTGATCTCGACCTGTTTGGACTCTCCAGACGGCGGACTGAGTTCATCTCGTGGTTCTTCGCGTGGAACTCGGGAAACGTCGGGAACTCTGTACACTTTCATAGCCAACTCACGTGCATCTGCTAACAATAGTGGCGCGACTAGTAGAAAAGCGTGCATATCTTCCATCGTCACATCCATCCCTACAACTCATTTTTGTGAGAAACCACCACGTTTACACCACTCAGCCTCATACCTTTCCGCAGTTGACGCCGTGTGACCCTCATGACTTCATCTAGACGCTCAAGGTCACTCTCAATGGAATCATACCGATCCAACAATTGATTGTCGCGCCAGGACGACCATTTTGGAGGGTTACGGTCATTTGGGAAAGCGTAGGGATCACCAGCGGAGGACCAGTCATCTCGTAGTTCCTTTCGTTTGGTCGTAGATGTAGAAGCCTGTCGTAAATTGATCATCTGCACACACAGAACAAAGCATGAGAGATGTCGTCACACAGCCCACTCAAACCAAGCTCACCTCGGTGCGTATTCGCTCCCGTTGGTGCGCGAGCTCATCCTTGCAGAGCTTGCGCAGTTCCCAGAGCGTTGCTTGGTATTCTGCACGTACAGACGTCGTGGGCATTGGATTCGGTGGTTGCGAACGTTCGCCTTGTCGCGCGCTGTCGTTGGCATTCGAGTCATTTTGTTCTCGTGGATTTGGTTGTAGTTGGCGTTCCTCGACCAGTTGCATGTAGCTCAGGTCGTCAACAAAACCTCGCAATTGGGCGTGAAAATCATTGAAAAAATCGGCAAATTTGTCGAGTGTGAGTGCGCCAGTGTGATCTTTGTCGTATCGCTCAAACAATTGACCTGCTTCAAACTCCGAATTGGTTGCCGAGCGTTCATAGCCCAGTGGAATCCCCCGCGAATCGGTCAAGGAAAGCGGCAGTCGTCGCGTCGGCGCCATTGTTCCACCATACGACGCTCGCGGCAGCTGCGCATAGTCACGAAGTAGTTGAAGAAAATCGCATCGTAGGATCGTTCCGGTGCGCACGCGATCGTACCGACGAAAGAGCTGGACGGCATCGGGGTCAATGGGCACCACTGGTGACGACGCCTCGCTGTTGTCGCTCTTCCTCTTGGGTTTTGTGTCGTTCGAATCGCTTTTCTTTTTGTTTTTTTCTTTGGTGCTTTTCTTTTCCTTTGGTTTGTCCTTGGATTTCTTCTTGGCGTCCGCCATGTTCGTTGGTGGTGGCATGATGGGATAATATGCGGCTTCAACTTGTTGGTGCCGTTTCGTGGTCTCAGTCTCAGACGAGACTCAGGTGAAGGGGACCCACACAATCTGAGCCCTAACCGAAACAGACGGTGCTGGGAGTCAAATCCACTCCATCTACCAGCTGGTATTTCATTCGCGTCATTGATTGGTAGAAATTTCGTTACGCAAGGCTTTTCTACCATCTGACTTGATCCGCTCACCGCGACGTGTTAGTAAAGGCGACACACAAGTGAGCTCGTGGTGGGTCGGCAGAAGCGAGCGCAAGAGAACGCGTCGTGGGCCTCATACACACGCGTACACAACGCACACACGACTGATCTCCGTCACCCTCGAGACGCGCTACCCGTCGTACGCTGCTCCGCTGGCTGCACGAACGACATGGCCGGTGCGCTGCCGAGGCCGCGCGCGGTCGCAGCATTGCTGCTGGCCGCTTGCGCCGTTGTCTGCGGGTCTCCGCAGACAGCAACAACGAGTATCTCGTTTGAGGTTACAGGACACACGAGCGCCGAACGATCCACCAATGCCGCATTACAACCCGAGCACGCTGTCGAGCTCTCAGGCCTTGACAACATTGGTGACAAGCTCAACAAAACTACAATCGAGAAATCCATCGTCGACCCTTTCACAGTAGCATCCACGACACCCACACCCGTGCCGACGCCACAAGAGCCAACCCTAGAGTCTCTAGAGCGTGATCCCACACCGGCACCTCCATCCGAGACACCGGTGCCAACGAGCTCACTATCACCAGCGTCTGCAGACCGTGATGCCACACCTGTGCCAAAGACCCCACAACCACCTTCTACAGAAACGCCGACATCAACAAAGGAGCCATCCACACCAAACCCAGAATCATCGACGTCTGGTACACAAGATAAATCCGAGATCGATTCTGGATCCATGGCAGCACATAACCGCTCTGGCGGACGTGTGGGGCCAACACCATCGCCGACTCCATCTGAAGACAAGTGGGAAGAGAGTGCGACTCCAGTACCGTCAAATAAGCGAAAGAATGTCATTGAGTTCGATGTTCCTTCCTCGCCGTCGGGGGGAGACAAACGAGACAACAAAGAGACGAGTGCACCTCCTAAACCGGCAGATCCGACAAATCCCGTCCCAACAGCGCCGGTACCGACCACGCGTGCTCCCACAAGCCCACCAGCTCCTTCTGCGCAGCCTACTTCACGCCCGCCTTCCGGACCTGCCGCACCTCCATCACAACCCCCTGCCGGACCTGCTGCACCTCCACCGCAACCCACTGCCGGACCTGCAGTACCACCAGCACAACCTCCTGCAGCAGCCACGTCAACCGTACCGAAACCAGCTTCCCCATCCACCTCACCAACAGCGTCGACACCACCAGCACTCTACGTGCCACGCAGCACCAGTGTCGCACCTGTTCCTTCCAAACCTGCTACCAACCAGAACCAGCCTGTGGTCGCAGACAGCGTGAACACTGGGAACACTCCGTCTCGGAGTGGACATTCTTCATCATCACACGACAATACGATCGGACAAACAATCAAATCCAAAAAGGGCTCGACGTCAGTCAACACTACGAGCAGCGGCAGCAGTTCAAGTACGGAAGCCTCGACCTCGACAAGCAGCAAATACAGCTTGGGCACCGCCTCCATCTTGTCGATCGTCGGTGTTCTTGTGGGAATCGCCGTGATCATCTTGCTCTTTGTGCTCATTAGTCGCCGCGAGTACGATGACGACGACGATGATCGCGACGTCCTCGGATATGGTGGCACAGGCGGGTTCAAGATTGGTGATCGTCCTGGACGTCCTTCCATCGTACGTCTCTCACCCACATTCCTCATGAACGGACCCGAGGCTGGGGCAACAGGCCAACCGATGGAACCCGACTTTTCATTGCCATCCCCACTTCAGGTCATGGGTAGCAATCGCGGTGTCACTAGTAGTCGCGGCTATGTTCCTACACGAGTTATTCCTGAACAATCTCCTGCTATCATGGAGCGATCCAATCCTCCACGGGTATCGTCGATCGAAGGCGGTCCATCTCCAAACCCGTATGAATCCTCCGAAGAACTTACAACTGTCGATAGCCGCAGCAGCGCCGGTTGGAGCTCGGTCATGGAGTCGGATGATGATTTGCGATCCATGTCACGGTGCACACGAGACACAACCTTTAGCAACATCACACTTGGTCAAGAATGGGATCTTCGGACAGGCAGTGGACGAGGGTCGTACCGAACCACACCACGCCGGACTGGTAGTCGCCACACTCGGGGAAGAAAGCCAATGCTTGAGTACGACGTGGACGAGGAAGATGACACGAGCTCGATGGTTTCGTACGACGTTGATGAAGTCACTCGCGGGACGAAACTCTCTTCTCACCAGTCATCTGGATATTCTTCGTATCGCATATCGGCCGAGTCGCAGTTCTCTGACTTCCGGTCCACAGGGTCGCGAATGTAATATGGTCTAGATAAGATAGGTTTTATGTGTGGATGTTGTCGGTCGACAGTGCGTTTGGGTGTTTGTGCGTAATTGGAAAATAAAAGCCTTTCAACTTGCATTCCGCAGACGGTGGTGTATTCCTACATCCAAGTGTCACGCACAGGTCCTTTCCTTCTCTATTGCATTGGTCACACATCGGTGGAACAATGTCGTGCCCATGATGTGACCGTTGGTGTCGATGTTTACGAGAACGACGCGCGATCGAAGACACTCAGCGGCACTGACTTGGTCATCAGACGAAAGTATGCGAGCTGCGAGTCCGTCGGCTTGTCTACAAGAGACAACGTTAACAAGTCTGTCTACACACGTGAACTACACTGCCTTTAGTACGCACCATGAAGGAAGTGGACCTGGTTGTAGTATGCGATGGCGTTCTTGAGTTCCTCCGCCGTGTATGGTCGCATTGTCTGTCGATGCGCACGGTAGTCCACCTGCTGTTTGAACTGAAACTTCGTGGGAAAGTTCTCTGTCACCGCCGCAATGAACAAACCGTTCGTGAGCTTGCGGCTTGTCTCCAGCCCCTTCTCACGGATGTCTGTGAGGGCGTCAATGACCGAGATATCGGTCGGCTTGACATCGACGCCATCGTAACCAAACACAGTTTTGCCAAACCACGTGTTGTACTCGTCAACCGCAATGAGAACTGGGAATTCGGTGACCTTGGCCAATTCCGCCCGGAGGTCCACGACGGCCACACATGCGAGCTCTTCGTCGCGGATACCGTTCACAACGACATCACGAAGCGTGAGCGTCGAGGCGTCGTACTCCGATGGATCCTTTGGCTTGGCAGCAAACGACTCAGGGTAGTAGCGATCACCGTAATTACCGCGGAGCTTAATGGACCTCAGCTGTTCGCCGTGGCAATGGAGAAATTTCTCAAGGAGCTCGATACCGTACGCGTCCACGTCATATTTGCCTTCGATGTAGGGAGACGGGATCACATACGGCGCTTCGTAACACCACGAACGCGCACTGGGGACGTAGAGCACAAGCCAATTGCTCTCGCGTGCAAATTGCACAATCTGCTGAAGCGCGACGCTCTTGCCACAGCCACGATCCCCATCGATCACGTACCCGCCAGTCGAGTTCTTTTTGGCAGATTCCCAATCTATGCGGACGTAACGTAAGTTATGTCTCATCAAACGACCTCATCGGATCCATGTACCCTTAAGCGTTGAAATAATCTCCTTTGTGGGTTCACGCAGCATGAGATGGCGGTGACCAATGAGTTCAAACATAGTTTCCGTGCGCTTGTTGATGCTATCGACACTACTGTGAGATCCCATGGACGCCATAGAGAGAGCAACACACAACGTACCCTTCCGGCACGAACTTGTCCTGCGTTTCCTTGGCGAAAGGGAAAAACTTGAAACGTTCATTCTCCGTGAGCTACAAATGCAAGGTCAGTAGATACAGCATGTCAATAATGGCCACAGCGACGCACCTGCGTCAATGGCACGGCCGCAATGACGCTGTTGTCGTCCACAGCAGCTTCAGCAACAGCAGCGGCCGGTGCCTCCGATGAGAAGCTACGGAACGCCAGCTGTACGCTCTTGGCGGACGCGCGCGAGCGCTGGAGACGTGAGAGCATGCGTGTTGCGACCATGAGCAATTCGTGTGGTGGACGGTGTGCCGATCACCAGCCAGCGTGTGTGAGCCAGAGGTCTGGAATAGTGTGTACCACATGAAATAATACACACTGTGTGGACCACATAAAATACCTATTGAAAGTGACATGTCACTCAAGGCCATTTTTATTTTGGGAAAACTGATCATGAAAAGGCGTTGGCGACTCGACAGTATACAACTCACCACATTCGTTCGCATGGGTGCCGCTGCATCAACCGCAAAGGAGGAGATTGGTAATAACGGTACAGGAGGTGATCCAGTGCTTGCGTTGGTCTGTAAACTCTCCGACGCGGAGATCCAAAGTTTTGTGGCGTCCACACACTTTTCAACGGACGAAGTGATGGCACTTCATGCCCATTATGACCTCATCAGCTCAAGCAAACGAGAAGACGGACTCATTGATCGTAGCGAATTCCAGACGGCGCTCGGGTTCACCGTCAAGGAGTCGCTGTACGTTGACCGGATCTTTCAGTTGTTCGATCGAAACAGCGACTCGTTCATCAGTTTTAGCGAATTCCTCGAATCCCTTTCCGTGCTTTCGTCCAAGGGAAAGCCTGATGAAAAGCTGAAATGTGTGTGGTTGCGATCTGTCTCTCTGCGTGGGTTTCACTGACCATGTGGTTTTGGATGTGACAGTCTCTTTTGACGTGTTGGATTTCGATCGTGACGGTAAACTGTCCAAACAGGAACTCTTGAGTATGCTGCAAGCGTGCATTCACGAAAACAGTATCAACATTCCCATTGAATGCCTCGAGACGATTGTCGACAAGACCATTGCAGATGTGGATTTGGATAAGGACGGTTTTATCAGCTTTGACGAGTACAAGTTACTAGGGGAGGCCAACCCCCACATGCTGAACCACATTACGTTCAATGTCTCAGGCATTCTCGCCGACTACATGCCGGCGCTACGGTCTATGATGGCATCCAGAATACAGTGAGACAGCAGTAATCTCAGAGATAATCAATCCGACGACAGTTGCATTTTCGAAAAGTACCGTAAATATTAGATGAGAAAAAAACGAATCCGAGAGTAGCCAACATCAAGAATAGCAGACCTACCAGTCAGTTCGTTGAGCTGAAAATGGGGTCTTCTGGTATCTTTGTGGTTGGCCGAGAGAACAGATGGATACCATTGGGCTCCGTTCGGCTGGACGGGCCGAATCCACATGGTCTGATCAGAAGCTCCGAAAATAACCTCTTTCGCACCTTCATCGTTGTTGAGCTCAGAGGAGAGCGGGAGAGAACTCCATCAGACCCGCGACAGACTGCAGAACGCAGAATACCAGACGCCGCACTCTCACGACACTGACGCTCACGACGACGACGAATCACATTTGACAGAAGAAAAACCAGTCGAATCTCCCGACGCTTCGTTACGTGACGGTACGTTTTACTGGCCTGATTATGTTGAAGAAGGGGTTGGGCGAGTGATGGGAACTGACTTGAGCACAATCTCCAAGGTTCTCTTGCAGTGGTGGAAGAACAACACAGGTTCCTCAACATGTCGGCCAACCAACGTGGTCCGGAGAATGGTGACGCCGCGCTTGCGTCGCTCTTTGCGATCGATCCCATGGCCGTCAAGATTGGCAAGGAGATCGGCAAAGGTGCTTTCTCCGTCGTCTACTTGGGCGAGTACAACAAGAAGCGAGTGGCTGTCAAGTGTCAACCAAAGGATGAAGAAGGAAATATTCCGCCTTTTGTGCTCAAGGAAGTTGAGATTCTCCAGAAACTCCATCACGACAACATCCTTGAATTTGTAGGTGCCGCCGACTCGCGCAAGACACGCCAAGTGCTGATTCTTAGCGAACACTCCAACAATGGTGACCTTGACCAACTGCTCAAGAACACACGCGCCGAGAAGACGCCCCATATGGGCTGGACACGACTCACAGACACAGCGCTGGGCATTGCACGCGGTATTGCGTTTCTTCACGCGTCTGGTATGATCCACCGCGACATCAAATCCTCCAATATTCTGCTCGACGATGCTTGGCGCGCCAAGCTCTGTGACTTTGGCTTTGCCACGGAGACCAAGTGGTGGTTTGAACAGCACCACGATGGCCATAGCGAACCAGAAGTGCCGCGTCGAAAGTCGTACTGCGGCACGGACGCATACATGGCTCCGGAAATGTTTCTCGACGAGGACTACAACGAAAACGTCGATGTGTTTAGCTTTGGTGTCGTGTTCATGGAGATGCTCTGCTGTCGCCAAGCCAACAAGGATGGATTCCTCATGCGTCTTCCACAGCACAAGTTTCAAATCCGCCTCGACGAGTTCCGTGATGCTCTTCCAGCGTCGTGTCCAGAGGCACTCGCTCGGATTGCAGAAGAATGTGTGTCGTTTGAGCCATCTGAACGACCGACGAGCGCCGTAGTGGTCTTGTTGCTCGAGGAAGCTGTCGCGTCCAAAGAGCTGGAGAAGACAGGACCCATAGAACTTCGTCCGTTCACGCCTGTAGCCCAACAGCAAGAAGTCGTGGATAGTGAACCGCAGATGGAAGAAGAAGAGGAGGATGGTAGTGATGATGAGGAGGATGAAGACGAGGAGCACGATGACGATCGCGACAACGACAGCAGCGCTGATACAATGGAAATCGACGAAGAGGAAGAGACTCAAGAAGTCGCACCGGTACTCCCACCGCCGTACCATTCGGGCACAATGTTCAAGCGCAACCGTCGGGGCAACCGTGGCTGGGCCGAGAAATTGTTTATTCTTGATCGAGATCACCTGAATTCGACCGATAAGAAGGCAGCGCAGCAACATCAGACACGGAAAGCCAATGGACGAAGGCTGAGCCAGCCCATTCTACCTACAGTGTCTTCCTTGTACCTGAAAGACTGCCGCATTTGGAAGGTGCGATGCGCTGCTAATTCTTTGCTTTGTTCACTTCTCACCTGTCGTTACTATGCTACAGACGATGGAAATGCCAGAGCTTGCGTTCAATATTATCGACGGAAAGTGGAAGATTAAACGTGAACTCCGTGCACTGAATCTCGACGACCTCGAGCGGTGGATGCTACTCATCAACCAGGCCATTGACTTTGCCAACGAGCAGGCCATGATCAAAGCCCATGGCGGGGCAAGATCGTCCACGATGCAGTTGCTGTTCCGTAGCAAAGGCACCAACAATGGCGGCAGTCGTCACTCCAGCTCGGATGGTTCGCGCGAACGCCGTGGCAGCCGACACAAGAAGCGCACCGAAGAGCGGCGTCCAGAAACCGCTGGGAAAAAGGTGGATGTTGTAGAAGACACATTTGAAGACCCCACGGACGAAGTGTACCAGTGGTTGAAGCAAATGGATCTCCAGCGATATACATCGGTGTTTAAGGCCAAGGGCTTTTCGTCTGTTGACTATATCCGCGAGGTGAGTTTGCAATAACAACAGTGGATCTGATATCAATCAGACCAAGAGACTGATATATTTTCTGACTTGCAGACAGGAATTGAGACAGATGATCTTAACTTTTTAGGAATCAAGGATCCCACTGCACGAAAGGCACTCATCCAAGCGGCCCGTATGCTTCGCGGAGAGGATTAGTGAGCAATTGGAACCGAGTGCGGAACCACACACATCACATTGTTACATTATAAATTATGAGGTTTACCACTTGCAAACGTCGATCAAGCAAACTGTATTCGTAATTAGAGCTAGCGAGGAAAAACGATTATATCAAGACCATCTTGTGGGGCGCGGATCTACCTACAGGTCGAGCATCGGTCCACCAGATGTCAAGCCGTCTTCGACGCCAGCAAGAAGATTGCGCAAAAAAGTCTCCGTCACACGCGTGTAGTTCACAATCTCTGCGCGATTCATCTTGTCCAAAGGCATTTCTGAAAGACCAGTGAGATGCTCCGTGTTCTTTTCGAGGTTCTCTTGGAGATACTCGAAGAGATTTTTCTCCTTCCCCACCGGCAAGTAGTAACCTAGCACGTAAGTGTACTTGAGTACACGTCTGCATTCAATCAACTGCTCTGTCGCAGCGTTCAGGAACTGAACGTCGATCCATGACGATTCCCCGTGGCTCGCCTGAAGCTCCACCATTCGAGCTTCCGTACCCTCACGCATTCGTTGGGCAAACTTGCCCGCTTCCGAGTGGTTCGCAAAACGCTGGTAGTAATGGAGGTAGCGATCGAGTTCTGCCTTCGCACGGGCAGCATCTGTATCTTGTGCAGCATTCTGTGCGTCAAAACGGTTGCATTTGTAGTACCCACCCGTGCTCGAGCCATGTTTATGCCAGTCTTCCATACAGATCTGTAAACAGCAAAAGACTATCTGTCAATGCGATTCCTGTGTCTCTCATATCCAGACTTACCCAACAGAACTCGAAATGACATTTTCGGCAGGTCATGTGGTTGCATCCTTGGTTCTTCTCAATACGAACGGAGCACTTAGGACACTTTTTGGTGTTGGCCAAAATCCAATTTGCTGTCTCTGACTCGTTGCGACACTTCTCCTGCCAGGTCGCAAGTTGTTCGCATGCGACAGGTGCGTGCGCTTCTTCCCCACATCGTAAGCAGAAGACACATCCACATGAGCAGCGCACAGACGATAGACCACCTGCACTAGAGATGGCCTTATTGCATCCAGCCGCAGGACACCACTTCACACCCTTGTTGATGTCAACAAACGAGCGAAGCACGAAACGAGAGTATCGCTCGTAGTCCTCCGGTTTTAAGAGTGTGCGGAAGATTGTGTCAGTGACGACTTCCTTGCACCCATGAGCAGGACATGTGGTCATGACGCTTGGAGGACCTTCCGTGACCTTGACCGACAAATAGGATTTCCAGCACGTCTGTAAACGACAAAAGTATCACAGACAAGTGCATTTTAAGAAAACTCTTATGCTCAATTGGCACGTACCAGACAGTAAATGTGGCCACATCCCATGCCGAAAACCTCCTTGGCAGGGTATGAATCGCAACAAATTAAACAGTCAATCTGAAAAAAAGTACACCCCAGTCAACACTTCCCTGTCTTCCATGGCAATAGTCGTCCTCACCTCTTTGTCTTCTGGCAGCTTTGGCGGTGCCGTGTCGGCAAATTCCACACCCGCATCTTGACGGGCCTTCACAGGATCCAAGTAGTATCCCTCAAACAGCTTTTCCTTGTTCCACCCAAAGTACCGCAAGAGAACTGCGGCAACGGCCGGTGTAATCTCCAACACCGATGCAATTTCCTGGATGAATTGACGGAGTTCAAGAAACAACTCCTCCTCATCAATCACACGGTATTCTTCTGTGGTCTTGGTATTGGCATGGTTCAACCCAGCACTAAGACGTTTCTTCTTCGCGGCCGATCCACCTGCACCCAGTGGGGAGAGACGACCACCGTCGGGGTGCTTACCTTCCATACTTAAATCCGAGCCTGCACGACGACGACCACTGCTATTCTCCGAGGCAACTGACGCATTGCCGTCGTCATCTTCGTCGTCGACATATTCCACTTCGTCGTCTTCTTCCAAATCACTGTAATTGTATTCGTCATCGGAATTGATCGACAACGAGCGACTATATTGTGGCGCCGGTGGTGGCGAGGCGGCATCATTGAGACCGAACCCTGTCGCTTTGCGTGCGGCACTCATCGTCAAAGGCAGCAAATGGACAAATCTGCCAACGGTAGCGTTCTCTTGGGTTTCCTCGGATTTCTCTTCTCTTGAGCCTGCTCCCACACAAGGCACACCAACCCACTGGCCTCATGCAGAGACAAGATAAAACCTCAAGGTTTTGGAATATCGGAAGAGTGAAGGTCCTCATCTCACAACGGGTTAGAGAGTGATGGTCTGTACCCTAATTTTGACCATTTTGAGGATTTATACAGTTTTGTGGATAATAGTACGAGGGTTGTTGGATACGAACGACAGTTGCTAACTGTCGAACGAATGGACAAGATAAGAACCAGACTATGAGTTGACTTCGGTTATACAGCCCTATCCCTATCGCGCGCTGACATGCTTGGGCCAGAGGTGGATACACTTTAGCACCACTTGCACATTGTGAAACCTGTGATCATATAACCTACGAAAGCCAATATAGTAATAAACTATAACAAAGGTATTGGACCTCTAAATTATAAATACCTGTGTAAAAAGGTATAGTGACCTCGCCCCTGCGGCACGACTGTCCATAGTGGGCGTCTTCACAACCCGACAACCTTCGTTCCCCGAGCCCACATCTGAAGCTGTTCCGACTCTTAGTGGCTTGTTGGGCATGGTGCATCTGGCTGTCACGTCACTCACATCCGCGAACCCTGATCATCGTCGCACGATCCAGTCCCTTCTTCAAACCCACAACAGACGTGTGGTGTTCAGTCTAGAGAATGCGCACATTGCCCTTCGTGCTCTGGTTGCTGCTTGCGCTTTGCGTCGCTGGTCCTGGTACGTCCACTAACATGACGTGGTGTCGCCATTTGCTCAATTGCTCTTGTCACAGACACTGTGATTGCCAACGACGCATCGCCGAAACCGAGCGACACTAACAATCAACCTGCAAAGCCGTCAACACCACCGCCGACGCCGCCACAGAACACCACACCCAAACCACAGACCCCTTCCACATCTGCACCGGCGCCATCGACACCAGCACCAGCGCCATCGACACCTGCACCAGCACCATCGACACCTCCGCCCAGTTCCAGTTCTCCAGCGCCAACTAACGCGCCCACTGCACCGCCTACAGCGACCCCTGAACCGACGACGACAGAGCCCGCACCACTGTCGTCCGCCCCTGCAACCTCAACCAACACTTCGTCTGCCGAATCCGAATCATCAGGCATGGGTGCCGGCGCTATTGTTGGCATTGTGCTCGCGTGCGTTGGTCTCGTGGGGATTATTGGGTTCTTTGCGTATCGTCACTTTCGTGCGCGACGAGAAGACGCCAAGAATCATAACATGGAGTATGGTGGACCTTCACCGGTGCCTGAAACCGCGCGGGCGTACGACGACAAACTATATGCAGCCCTCGAGGTGCCAAAAGCCACTCGACAGACCACCGCGACAGCTACACCCACTGACGACATTGTCGTGATGACCAAATATGCCACGCCCTCATCCCCCAAGTTCACAACCAATGCACCTCAACTCTCACCACCGCCATTTGAAAACGATGTGGCCGACTTTACCAAGTCGGTTGCCAACTTTGACCAGAGTCGTGGCCCAAACGCAATGACCACAGAGTTTGCCCCGTCATATCGAGACCCTTCGTACCGAGAAGGTTCATACGCCGAGTCCTACAACGCTGGCAGCAGCTTTGGCGGCAATAGCTACGCCGGTGGCGGCAGCTTTGTGAGCTCATTCGACCACGGAATGCTGACGAACGTGTCGTCGGCGACAGATATGGCCAAATCCACGGGACCGAAGAATACAGGGAACAATGATTCGCACTGGATGGACGCTATGGACGAAATGCGCGACACAAACGACAGCTACGCTATGCTGGAAGCCGGAGGGTCGTTCAACTCGCGGGGTTCGGCCATGCGGTTCTCCACTGACTCGGACATCCGCGGTTGAGCGGCCGTGTTCTCTTCTCCCCTCCCGTATATTAGTGCTAGGTTTGTCGTGTCTGAAACACCAGGAAGATCGTTTGATCCTGTTAGAATATCCATCCACCACCCGTTGCACCAGGAAAGCAACACAATGAACACTCGTGAGCTGTTGAGTATTATGAAGTCTAACAAGAAATTTGCAGTGGTATCGTTCTAGCGACGAGCTGGCCCACCGCGCTTGGGTTGGGGAAACTGTAGTGGCAGCGTGAGAACTGTGCGGTGGGCCTGCTTCTTGGACGAGAGACCGTTGGAACCGTACACGGCAGTCTCGGCCTTGACTTTTTCGACACCGCAGCCGAGTTGTCGGCAGTACATGGTCAGCCTGTATCGCAA
>JAADWU010000081.1:0-21067 GCA_023336255.1 Pythium graminicola
ATCAGTGCTCTGACTGGTCGACAAGCCACGGTCGGAGACGGTCGAGGGGCCCTGCAGGCACGTGTGGTCGTTGAATCCACGGCCATCTCAGGCTTCTTCACGTTGCAACTGAATGGACTAGTTACGAGGAACATCAAGTACAACGTAGCTGAGGCTGAGCTCCAAACAATCTTGACGCAAGATTTAAATCTTGCTATATCCAGTATCACTCGGACACTTCCAAGTCCTGTACTTGGGTACTCGTGGAGTGTAACATTCACTGCCAGTGAGCAATCGTACGATGTTGGTCAATTGATCCCACAAAGTGTTGGTCTTCAGGGATTTGAAGCCAAATGTACCGTCCGAACGGAACGTCAAGGTCAAGGACGTATATTCGGTGCATTTCGACTACAGTTTCGAAATGATATCTTTCCCACGGATGAAACCGAAGATATTCCAATCTCGGCCAGCGATTTAGTGGTGGAAAGTGCACTTGAAAAGTTGATTTCAATCACTCAAGTCCGTGTGGAGCGCTCGTCTGCCATGAATATTTACGGTGGATATTCATGGACCATCACATTTCTGGTGGTCAACACGAAGAATCAATATGGCCCGGTGGTTGATACGTCTGGAAATTTACCCGCTCTCGTCCCAGTCACGACTGCCACCATCAACGGCGTACCCCATACACCGATCTTGAAAGGCACAGGCGCACGGGTGGAAGTTCAGTTTGGTGGATACGGATTGTCCCCATTGCTACCGGGTGAAACGTATTGGGGTTTACCAGGGGACGATGCCGGTTTTGTTGCGGTCTTTGTACGTGCGGAAAACGATTGGAAACAACAAGGTAGCACCTTGGCCGGTCAAGATACACGAGCCGGAGATCGGTTTGGCACAAGTGTGAGTCTGAAAGCAAATCAATTGTTGGTTGGTGCACCTTCCGCAGCCATTTTTGGGGACTATGAAGTGCAAAATTTACTGTGTGATGCCGATAGTGGTTTTTTTCGATTGATTTATCGTGGTAAAGCATCGGATCCCATCCCTTTCAACGCCGACAACTTGTTTCTTCGTACGGCGATCGTTAGTATCATGAGTGTCCAATTCTCCGACGTGGATATCATGACGAGCTTCACGAGTGTGTGCAGTGCTGGCAATGTCAATGAAATCTCGATTATATTGCGCAATGGAGATCATGGGGACGCCTCGGGGAATATCCCAAATCTCGATGTCGATGGATCAGCACTGGTGAAAGCCAATGGATTGCTACCAGCACATATTGAAGTGCGTGAATATCGCGCTGGTACGTTTCGAAGTGATGGGATCAATGCCAAAGGTCTTCAAGTCGGTGCTTCCTACGTGTTCACGCGAGATCCAAGTACAAGAACGTGGAGTCAACAAGTCAAGCTCGCCCCACCACCTGCGCAGCTGTTTGATATTCGTGAATACGGCAAAGCCATTGCAATTGATGATACCTACGCTGTGATTGGTGCTCCTGGTTCCTATTTGGACCAAGGACGGGCGTTTGTGTACCAATACAATGGAGGTGCAATGACCTGGTCCCTGTTCCAAGTACTTACGACCGCCCCTTACGCTACTGAACAAGGCGATCGCTTTGGTGAAGCCGTTGCCATTACATCCAACCCTCTCGGTACAGTAACGATTATTATTGGGGCTCCAGGATACAGTTCATCCAGTGGGGCTGTCTTTGTGTTTGATTTGTTGAATGGACGATTCAGTACGCGCCAATTACTGCTCCAAGTCACACCGGAATTACAGATTGGCGATCGATTTGGTTGTTCTGTAGGGGTCGATATGGTCACCACGTATATCCTCGTCGTCGGTGCCTGCCGGAATGCGTACAAGAGTGGCAAAGACAGTGGAGCCACGTTGGTGTTTACACGGCAAAGTCCCATTGATACATTCTTCAATCTCCAGCAAATGTTATATGGATCCGATACTCGTGCAGGGGACCGCTTTGGAACCAGTGTCGCGATTTCCAAACATACCATTCTCGTGGGTGCTCATGAACGATATCAAGGGCCACGAACGATTCGCAAGCCCGTGCAATCGATCAAAACGGATATCCTCGGTTCTTCCGGCGCAACATTGGCAGGTGGGACCTTCGTCCTACGGCTCAAGCGTAGCTCTCGACAATGGGTACCACAAAATGAGACGGTGACAAATGCTCTCAACACAATCTCAAGTCGACCACTGGCGTTTAACATTGACGCCGCGGCGATGCGTGTAACCCTGGAAACAGATTTTCCATTCTTTGGGAAATTGCTGGTGAATCGTGTTGGACCAGATCCCAATACCAATGGGTTTACGTGGTTTATCACGTTTGCGGGATCCACTAGTGATATTCCGCTCTTGGAAATCGACGATCGCAAGCTCTTTGTGAATAATCAAGATGGAACGATGGCACGCACCGTCAAGCCAACAACGCGTGTTCAATGGGTTGTCCGTGTCCCACCAGTCCTTCGTGGAAATGGATATGTGTTCACACGTGACGCCAATGGACGATGGACCGAACAAGCCACGTTGTATCCACGAGAAAAACAATACTATAGTTGGTTTGGTTCTAGTGTCGCCTTGGATCAACGGACAGCCATCATTGGAGCGCCAAATCTCGACACGTATGAAACGGGTATCAACTCGGGTGGTGGGTTTGCCTACGATTTGGGTATTCTCTCGTTGGGATTCACAGCCTCGACGTACTCGGTCCTTGAAGGCAGCGATATCGATGTCTCGGTCCAGCGATGTAGTCGTAACGGTGGTTTCTGTGCCATGGATACGTCTGCGAAACCTCGTTTGTTCATCAATGCGGATACCGGGGACGCCTACTCGGATTTGAAAGGAGCAAATTACGTGTCGGTGCCACCTCATATTGGACCCTATCGAAAACTATCACAATTAGAAGCCATTCCCTTCAGTCCTGGCGCTTTCTTTGCGCCATTTGTAGCAGGACAAGAACCGTATCCATTGGTCAATCGTGGACGATGGCTTGCTGCGAATCAAGTCGGGACGGCCAATAGTCGCAATCAGCTGTATGGCAGTGATGAACGACGAAGTCTTTGGGTCGACGCAACGTTTGATTATGCTGGTGTGTCGGATTATATGTCGTCGTCTGTGGAACTCTACTTTGATGTGGACAATACTGTACAAACCTTCAAGGTCTCGACAACCGATGATTATGTCGTGGAATATCCGGATGAAACAGTTCAATTACGACTGTCATTACCTGGTATTTGGCCAAGTTTTGGTGGTTCCTTGTGGGCAACATTAACGATTCGGGACAATGGCGATGGAGGAAGTGGGACACGTTCCTACTTGGATACACTCATTGCAGCTCAATCAACACAATCCCAGCAAGCGCAAAGTTTATTTGCTGCTTCCATGAGTGTCTATCATGATGGAAACCTTGCTATTGCTGGGGCACCACTCGAAAGTCAAGTACTTGCGAATGGGATCGTCCAATGTGGTGCAGCCTACATTTACATACGACGTCTCGGGTTTTGGGAGTTCCAAGCCAAACTAACACCACCCAATTGTATCCCGAATGCCCAATTCGGTGTGTCAGTGGGCATCGATGGAACCCTTGGTCCCGTTCGCGTCATTGTAGGCGCCCCAGGTGCTGTGACGGCGTATGTGTACTTGCGGCAAGGCTCTGTATCGGCACCGACATGGTTTCTCGAAGCCCAACTCACGGATCCAAATGGGGTCGTCACCTCACCAACACATGCGTTCGGTGGGAAACGAGGCGTTGGGATTGCCGGTGACATTGCCGTCGTTGGCGCATCCAAAGCCGAGCGAATCTTTGTGTATCATCGCACCATGAATGGATGGGAATTCATCACGCAATTATTCTGCAGTGATCGTCTTGTCTTTCCCATTTTGGAACAAACGGTCGAACAAAGCTATCATTTTGGACACGCCCTGGCGATTTATCGACGTACCATTGCGGTTGGGGCGCCCTACAGTGATGCGGGAACGTTTTCCCCACAACAATATCACGATCGTTCGTTTGATCGAGCATTCTTTGGCAAAGGAGCGGCTTATATCTTCCATCTTCAAGCCCAAGAACAAACGATTGCACTACGCACCGACGATCCACTGACTGCTGGGACGTTCCAATTGACAACGACGTATCGTGGTATCACAGGTACAACGAATATGCTCTCGTTTAATTCAACGCCAATGGGGATGAAAGCAGAATTGCAAGGATTAACAGCCATTCGTCTCGTGGAAGTCACACGAAGTGGAACAATTGATCATGGGTATACATGGAGTATCACCTTTATTGGGGATATTCTCCGTATTCCCGTGCTTACGGCCCAATGGAATGGCAATGGATGTCCAGCATGCGATGCCTTCAGTAGTTCCTATGCGGCCGATCCGACGAATCAACTCTTAGTCACAGAACTCACGCCGATTGGGGCCTGGCAAGAGCACGCACGGGTGGTGGCGCCGGATGGAAACCCCGGGGACGCATTTGGTACCAGTATTGCACTCAATGGTGAACAACTGATTGTCGGTGCTGAAGGTTCCGGTGCACTCACGACGACAACGTGGGACTTTGAGACCGGTGATTTGACCGGTTGGCTCACTACTGGAACAGCGTTTGATTCGCAACCAACGTATGGGGACAATTCGTACATGCGATTAAATATGTATCGGTTCCGGGACGGTGTGCATCCAGGTTTTGGCGTACGATCTCATTATGAAGGTCGATACTGGGTCGGTACCTATGAATCTCGACGTGGTGCAGGTAAAGTCACCGCCGAGATCTCTGCCTGTGCATTTGCTAGTGATGCCTTGTGTAAAGCACCAAATTATCGATTGCCTAGTTCTGATCCTGCTGGGGCCCTGCAAGGGGAAGATCCACAAGGTACCATGACGTCTCAAGCCTTTACGATCCTTGGACCGTGGCTCTCGTTCAAGATTGGTGGTGGGTGTGATATTCGTTTAATCTACGTGGAACTGCTCGTCGAAGGCATTTCCGTCATGAAAACGACCGGGCGATGCGAAGAACAAATGCACGTGGTCACGTGGGATTTAACCAACTACCAGAATCGTACGGCGCAAATTCGTGTCGTGGATGCCTCCAGTTTCAAATACTGGGGTCACATCAATTTTGATGATGTCCAGTTTAGTTGGGACATTGCACAAGCGAGTACGCCACGGGCAGGGGTGGCGTATGCCTTTCGACGCAAAGCCCCCACGACTCGTGATCCATGTGTTGGGATCAATCGGTGGCTTTGCAATTGGGAATATCAAGCACGATTGATTGCGTCAGACAAGCACACGGACGACAAATTTGGTTTTGATGTCGCGGTGGATGATAGTACAGGAATCGCAGTGATCTCCGCACCAGGTCAACGAGCAGTGGATGCCAATAATTCGGTTTTATTGGATTCCCAATCGATGCTGCCGATCGTTGGTGTGGGCAGTGTCTATGTGTTCAAGCGTGCAAATGAGGTACGCGATGGCAAAGGCGTACTGCTTGTACCTCCGAAATGGGCTCCTAAAGAGACCGTCAAGCTTCAAGTTCCTCAGAAACAACAACACACGAAATATGGCTACAGTCTTGCCCTTGATCAAACAACACTTGCTGTGGGAGCTCCATACTTCACGACAACGGTACTAAAACCAAGTGCAGGACAAGCCTTTGTGTATGACGCTGGTTTTGCAACCGTACGGTTCACAGCTTTGGAATTTAGTTGTGTCGAAGGGAATACCAATGGTCAAGTCTCGCTTACGATCGAGCGGGTTCAAAGCGATTTGTCCGTTCCACTGACCATTGGCTATGCCACAGAAGATCTCAATGCGGTTGCGATTGATGCTCGCAAGTATGCGGCGTGTATGAGTGTCCCGGTGACTCAACGCAACGATTGTCGTGATTATCTTCAGACCGCAGGGGAAGTGACGTTTGCGACTGGTGAATCGTCCAAGCAATTGTTGGTATCCATTGTGGATGATACGTGTTACGAAGCCAAACCCGAGTATTTCATTGTCCGACTCCATGTCCCTGGGGGAGAACCATTGATTGGAGAACAGTATCTTACGCGTGTACGGATCGATGATGACGACTGGACATCGGATCCATGTTGAAGAGTTCAGAACATGTATCCATTTGTACTTCTCTTCTACTGTAAAATAGGTCAAATCCGATTGTAGTAATGAAATCTGGACTGTGGACCGGATGGAAGCCGAATTTAAGGTGGTGTGCTCTATTATTTTTCGAAGAAGGGAGCACATAAGCGAGCCAGCATTTCTCTCTCATCCCCTGGGTGTGAACTTCTAGCCACGACCTTCCACGTCTTGCCGATCATTGCGTCTATCGACGTGACTACGATGACAGGTACAGTCCCATTCGATGCGCTTGTATCTCCTCTTTCCAATCATGTCATTCTTATTTTCGAATGTGGTGTGGTTTGTGTGATATAACGCTTTCTAGTTTACAGTTGGGGACGGGGAGAAGATGGTCAACTTGGTCTTGGAGATACGAGTGATCAACATCGTCCCGTACTAGTCGAAGCGCTTCAAGAACGTCGTGTCGTTCAAATTGCGTGTGGCAGTGGCCATACGGTTGTCCTCACCGACGATGGGGAAGTGTATACGTGGGGACGTGGCGATGATGGCCGATTGGGCCATGGCGATAATGGTTGGAAGTTTGTGCCACGTCTGGTGGAGGAATTACGTGGTAAGAAGATTCGTCAAGTCACGTGTGGCAGTTATCACACTGCCGCCGTCACGGGTATGTCGATGGGTGTGGCACTGGAAGGCGTTTGATGGCATCTAATGGGTGACTATGTGACTAGTCACGGGCGATTTGTATACATGGGGTGGTGGCATGTATGGCAAATTGGGTCATGGCAATGAAGCAGGACATTCGACACCGTTTCTAGTGGAAGCGCTTAAAGGATTACCAGTCCGTCAAGTTGCGTGTGGCAGTCGCCATACTGTCGTGTTGCTCGAAAGTACCGACGTGTATACATGGGGTGACAAGGAGAATGGTGTGTCGGGACATGGCGACACGGATGGACATCAATATCTCCCAGGACCAGTCGAAGAGCTCCGTGGCAAGTACGTCAAGCAAATTTCAGCGTGTGGATTCCATACGGCGGCCCTCACAGGTGAGTTAGCTGGACAAATGGCTTGAAATGGCAGGGTCTGATGTGTTCTCCATGGATTGATAGAAACGGGGGAAGTCTACACTTTTGGAGAAGGCAAATTTGGTCGGTTGGGGCACAATTCGGAGCGTAATCAATTGCTTGCCCGTCGTGTGGATGGTTTGTTAGGCAAACGTGTCAAGCAAATTGCATGTGGGGGATTCCACACCGCCGCGGTGACCGAGACTGGGGAAGTTTATACGTGGGGTGGAGGAGAACATGGACAGCTTGGACATGGTGACAAGGTGAATCGAACGACCCCTACGGTCGTTGAAGCACTCATGGACAAGCTCGTTGTGCAAATCACGTGTGGTTGGAGTCACACAGTCGCCCTCACCGACATGGGGGATGTGTTTACATGGGGCAATGGCGATCACGGCAAACTCGGGCATCACGATACCAACAAAGTGACGCTGCCCAAGGCCGTTGATATTCTCCAGTCCAAGCGTGTGATCGCGGTGGCTTCGTACAATGAACACACGGTGGCATTGGTCGATCCCATCGCCTCGGTCCGGGCGTCGCTGCTCACGTCGTCGTACGTCCACGACATGCGACAGCTGATTGACAATGAAGAATTTGCCGACGTCCGGTTTGTTGTCGAAGGACGGGCAATTCACTGCCACAGAGCGATCCTCGCAGCACGAAGTGATCATTTTCGTGCCATGTTTACATCGGGCATGCGAGAAAGTCGAGAAGACGAGATTCAATTGCGTCACATTCGTGTCCCGATCTTTCTCGCATTGCTCGAGTATATTTATGTCGATACAGTCGATGTTGGTGCCAGTATTGCACTCGAGTTGTTTGCAGCAGCCGATTTGTACACACTTGATCGCTTGAAAGGATTGTGTGAAATTGTGGTCCAGAAGAACATTACGGTGGAGAATGCTGCAACGCTGTTCCAAACGGCTGATGATCTTCAAGCAACACGATTACGAGAGATTTGTCTGTCGTTCCTCATCCGCAACTTTGATACGGTGACCAAGACCGATGGGTTTACGAATCTCTCACGGGATCTGATCATTGAAGTACTGCAGAGCCGATGAGCACCACTGGATGTATCTATACGAGGACAAAGAAACTTTCTACAAAATACCTATTTGGACTAACAAGACACAGTCATCGGTAGAATGGACGTGGTTTATTACAAAAAGTAGTCGGGCGTTCGACGACTCACAAAAGGCTCACCATGTGTATCCCCAGCACGCGGGGCGGGCTCGAATTGAAGCCTAGAGGATAGTTGAACCCCATCAGACGCTATACTCGTCTCCTGATCACGCCCATAGCACGTACATGGTGTATTTCATTTGCTCATCGACCTCGAGGATAGCGGCATCGTTACCGCAACGATAGCAATAGTTGGGAGCACTAAACATCGTGACCACATGTTCCTCGTGGGTCCAGTTGTAGCCCTACAACATCCAATCTCATCGTCAATTCACGGTCTCTAATATTCCGTATCAATTCCTTACCTCCATGACCAGTTGATGTGCACGGGCAATGAGTCGAAGGCCATTGACGTGATTAAATTGCTCCGATTTGTCGGCACCAAACGTATAGCCTGCGCCTCGAGGCGAGACGCCCCATCCTTCACCGTCGTAAGGATCGGACCATAGCAAGGCACACATAGCACCTTCATGAGGGACTTCTTGAACACGATCAAGACACCGAATATCCTCAAGAGTATCAATCGATGGCGACAGACCACCGTGCAGACAGAAAATATCATTCTCAATCACGGCCGTCAGAGGTAAAAAGTCAAACACATCGGTGAATGCTTTCCAGACGGTAGCCGATCCATATTTGTGAAGACATTCATCATAAAACCCATACATTTGCGTAATTTGTCGGGATTCATGATTGCCACGTAAGAGGACAATGCGTTCTTTGTAGCGAACTTTAAGACACAAGAGAAGCGTCACGGTTTCCACGGAATGGTACCCTCGATCAACATAATCCCCCATAAACACATAGTTGGTATCAGGTGGACGTCCCCCAATGCGAAAGAGTTCCAGCAGATCGTGAAATTGACCGTGTACATCCCCACAGATCGTCACGGGACATGGGACCGGCTGTACATTGGCTTCGTGGACGAGGATTTCTTGGGCTCGGGCACACAGTTGCAATAAATCGTTTTCGGACAATGGTGTACAATCGTAAAGCTGCTCACTCCAAGCATCCAACGTACTAATCGTGAGCTCAACGGCTGTGGTCATCCTGGCGTATGTTGGGCAGAAAATCTTAAGCCAAAGAGACACTGTTTGGTGACCGACGAAGCGTCACGACGCGACGCGTCGTCTAGTGTCCTTTGGAACCAGAAGATCTTTTGACACAGAATTTTGGAACAGACCTTGGTATTTGGACAATCGTGGATAACCAACTGGACCATGCATGACCCCGTGCCGCCCTCAGCGTCGCTCGCGCAAATCTTTTCGATTGACGTCACGGCCCTCAGTGACCGTCTGGATCTCTCGGCCGATGAATTGCTTGCTGGACTACAGGGAACTACCACTACTAGAGGCGAAACCACTCTCCCCAAACGAGCCAGTGTCGTGCCGTATCCTCTCGTCCCCAAAGACGACACGTCCTTGGCTTACATCGTGTGTCTCGTGGTTTCTGATCGTCGTGCGCTTCGTGAAATTCCCGATGAACAAGGTCATTCCGTCTTGGAACTCTCTCTCCATCATCTTGTGGGGCATCCTCCTTGCACTCGGATTGTCGTGTGCGTGACGGACGAGGAGCTCTATGCGGATGTCGACGCAATCGTTCGTGCAACGAAACGACCGGGGTTTGTTGAGACACCCACGGCGACGATTGATGTGCTCGTCGGTGATTACGATGATCGGGCAGCCGTACGACAAGCGTGTATGTACTTGGATGCCACGGCTGCGATACAAAGCGAGCACGACATCCCATTGGTGATTCTCTGTGTGGATTCACGTGTGTTTGATGCCAGTACGATCGATACGTTGGTCCATCGCCAACAAACGGCGTCTATTTTGACCGACGGTCTCACGACAGCAGTCGTCTTGATCGATCAACCACCCCAACAAGACACAAGTTGTCCTGTAGGTCTCTGCGTCTGTAGTCTGCGTGCTTTATTACACCTATGCGAAGCCAAAGAGGCCCCTACAAAAGCCAAACGTATGGAAGAACCACATGACGATACCTCCATCGATGCGTGGCTCGTCTCGGAGCTCGGGATCTTGCATTGTGAGCATGTGTTTGCAACGCCCAAATTGAATTGGGCCGAACGCCATGAGAATGCGTCAACCCTCGTCAATCGGTTTGAACTGGGTGTGGACGAAACTGAACAAAGCAACCAACAAGACGGTGACGAAAGTGAACAGAGTTTCTACGATGCAGTTGGAGGAGGCTCCAGTATAGGGATGTGGACTGCCATAGCCGCCATTCAAGCCGAACTCGATGGAGATGGTATCGCGGCCACGTTGGTTCCCGTTCCAACGAGTGTCGTAAACCATGCGGTCACTACCGCCGATCAATCGGCAGTGGATTTATTCTTTGATCTTCCCAATCCTGATGAACAAAGTCCACTTCTCGCTAGTTGCTCCCGCACGACAACGGTATTGTCGGAAATTGACTTGGAAGGACCGACACCAAACGATTCCAACGCCCACGCCTACTTGATTCAAGTTGATCGACCTCTCTCGCCGTCCCAAGGTGACCTTGTCAAGCCCGAGTTGATCTTTGCGTTGCCTGAAGTCCTTACGATGGAGACAGAGCCGAATGGACTCTTACCTCCCATTCAAATCCGACAACGAACGGATCCGCTCCCGTCATGTATCACCAAAGTCCAACTCGAAGCAGTGATTCTGGATCCTCCTGTCCAGCCCAAAGCCACCAGACGGTCTCATACGCGTCGAGTCTCGGTCATTCTTCACGTCGAGAAACAAGTTCCCATGGTGGGCTACCTCATTCTATTGACCGCATTGTTTGCCGTGTCGTCCCAAGGAGCAGTTCTCGATTTGTTGGTCGGGGTACCACCATTACTCAAGTTGTTTTGGCGCACATGTGGGGTTTCCTTCACACTCTTGCCAGTAGCTATTCTCTCCATGTCTCGCAAAGGTATTCCCCAGCTTCCACGGGAGAAACGAGGCTTGGCGTTGATTTGTGTCCTCGCCTACACCATGTACAACTCGACTTTTCTCGTCGCCTTGAGTCTCACAAGTATTGGACACGTCTATATCTTTGCCAATAGTCACTCGCTGATCATGGTGGTCGGGAAATTGCTCCTGCGGGAACCTCTTGGGGCGCTTGAATTGCTTGGTGCGGCTTTGGGGTTTAGTGGTGGCGTCGTGACAACGCTAGATCGATCCTCCTCTTCAACGTCTACTGCTGAAGATCCGACGAATCGTCCAGTCATATCCCCAACGCCTTGGGGTGATCTCATTGCATTTTCTGGTGCGTTTGGTGGTGTTGCATACTTATTGAGTGCCAAGAAACTCCGTGCGACCCTTGGTGTCCGTGTCTTTCTCTTTCTTCTCACGACTGGTGTGGCACTGGTGTTATTACCAGTGTTGATATTCAACCACGACCGACTTGGGATTCGTCTGGACGATCCGTGGCATCCCACGCAAGGTCTTGTAGGTTGGATTCATCACCTTGACATTGAAGCGTACCTTGTTCTTGTGTGTTCGGTCTGTGGAACCATGGGGTTTATCGCTTCCCTCAAATACTTTGATCCTCTCGTCGTATCGGTCACAATGCTCACGGAACCCGTCGTCGCGACGATCTTCAGTATCTTTATTGGTGTCGAACGTTTACCGGGATGGCCAACAATGATCGGTGGTTTGGCTGTGATTCTAGGGTGTTTGCTTGTACTCCTAGCAACCCATCGGACATCGCAGAAGATTGACGTCTCGGATCGACTGGTCAAGACACCATTTACTTCGCCCGCAACGGTACTCCGTGGCCCTGATACCCACATCGCTTCTCGATCGTCTACGACCTCCCAACGACGTGGCACCTACGGCTCGCTGGCATAGAGTATCGATTCAACATGCGTGTATTAGGCAGTGAATAACGAGACTAGTATTACGGCGAGTATCTCGCGATAAGGGGGTTTACAGAATGGCGTGCATGCTCACATGTTGATGGTTCTCGCTCAGCGACGAACGTGGGGCGTACACAACGTCATCACCACCAAACTCGACGGGATCAAGATCCACAGGTTCCAGATCTTGATGGGACGCTGAGAGTCGACCACTGTACACAAACGATCCGTTCGAGTGGAGCTGCTGAGCCGCGTCGCTGAGCCGGGAGATCGACGAGTACGAACGTGGCATTGGCTGACCAAACGACGACCGTGGCATATGCGTGAACGACGCACGGTTCATTTGCGTGAGGGATGGACGGGATGCCGGTGGTGGTGGCGGCGGTGCACGCTCACCCACAGACGTACGAGGGCGGTACAACGGTGGCGTCGGGACTCCGGTAAACTCACTGCTCAAGCGGTGGTTTGTGACTGATGGTCGGCGTTCACCAAGCGATGTGCGAGCACGGTATGGTGGTGGCGTAGGCGCTCCAGCGCTAAACTCATTACTCAATCGGTGGTTCGTCATCGAGGCACCACTCTGGAAGAACGTATCACTGCCCCGACGTTCAAAACGTCCACTGGCCGAGAGATATGGGTTCTGCGAGTCGCTGCTGCGCACCGTCGAGACTGAGCTTCGCAAGAATGGCTTGGCATTGAGACTACTTCGTCGTTCGACCCCACCAGCATAGTTTTGCTGGTAGAATTGAAGCATATCTTGTCCCACAGCCGCTGACCGTGGGGACAAAACCTTGTTCGAGTAGAAGCGGCCCATGTCGCCAAAGTCCACGATCGAACTGGCCGATGACCCGTGCGTCGTGTTGGAATTGTACGAAAAGTTGGACGCGACCGACCGTGGAGTCGACGAACCCGATTCCATCGAGTTCTTGCGACGTGAACGTGGAACACGACGAGGTTCGCCTTGACTCGACGAAGTTGACAAGCGTTGCGATTGACGCAGGAGTGTCGCGGTAAGCACAGCACTTGGGGCATAGTCGATGTACGGCGTCGAATCCGAGCGTGTGAGACTTGTCCGGGATGAACCAGAATGCGTGCCCGAGTGGCCCGACTTTTCGAGCTCGGGTTGTTCTTCGTAGAACGTACCCTTGAGATCCCGACGACCGACGAGCATTGAGGCATCGGTCTCCACAAAGTCAAAGTACGGCGTCTTCTTGACCCATTCTTCTGGAATTGCTTCCAAACCATCTTGTGCACCAAAACATGCACCCAAGAACATGGCACGACGACAGGTACGGCCACCACCAATAATGTTCTCACGCACAGCCGTGGCATAGTCGTTCAGCACAAAGAGAGGTTGCAAGACCGAGCAAAAACCATTTGGAAGTGATCCCTTGTTGCCAAACTTTTGAATGGCTTCGTAACTGGGCAATTCCGACTTGGTAAATGCCTTGAAAATCACTTTACGTTGCTTGACTGTGAGTCGTTCCGTACGAATACTCAATCGCATGGCCTGCAAGACCGATGCACCTAGAATAATCTGCTCCAGAATGAAGGCTGCAACGAGTGCAGCGTCCCGAACACGATGACCCGTGTAAAAGACTTGAACGACTTCATCGACCTTGGTAAAGAGCGCATCCGTGCCAGCGTACAGAGCCACGACAATGGGTACAAGTGCCAGCACATCAATGGATCGGCACTTGACAGCACACGCAGGGAACGCTTTACCGGCTTGAATCCGCTTGATAAACTGTCGAGACGTTGCACTCAAGAGACGCTTGTTGTTCTTAAAGCCCCAGTAAGCATCCTTGGCAAGTTGTGCGCCTGTGACATGACCACGGGCTGCGACCGCTTGAAGCAACACTCGTGCTTCAAACCCCGTCGACGATTCCAATTGCGTGGCACTACTGCGTCCAAAGAACCCAAAGGCTCCGGCATCACTGGCAGCACCACAGAATGCTGGATCAAAATCGGCACGAAGAAGGTTGGGAATCGCTTTTTCTGGATGGGAGACACCATTGAGCGAGGCTGATGCGGCATCCGCTACAAATGCGCCAATGAGCGCAGCCAATGCACGTCGTCGGGCTGGGGCCGAGAGTGGGACATCCAGTGCTGGATTGGCCAACGGATGCTCAGGAGCATGGACGATTTCTGGTGTTGTGGGCGTAAATCGATAAAATCGTTTTCGACTATACTCGAACTTGACTTCTTTGTCGACTTTTTCAATAAACCGTGCCGACAAGAGTCCTTGACCTTTGCGAACGGCTTCGGCGACGGATTTAGCTTCCATTTGTTCCAACATCCAATCCACCGCTTCCATCCCCGTGAAACAATCCGAGTATTTCTTGAAAAAATGTTTTCGACGATCACCCGTGGCAATATTTTGCTTCATTTTCGCAGCAAGTTTCAACAACATTTCGGCTTGTTCGGCCAAGTATTCCCGTCGTGCCCCCGATTCTTCGGGAACACTATGATTGAAGCTGACCATGTTTTGGACTGAGCGGTGTTGGATTGGACACGAAATGCCAATGCCAACGACGGAAACTTGCGGGAGAGGATGTCAAACCCCGAAGCAAGAACGGTTGGATTTGTCAATCACTCGATTGCCTTGAGACCAAGGAAGAAATGGGGAAAATATCAACGTCAAGCAGAGCCCTTACGACACTACCCACGTTGATGGAAACAACGAACGACTCGATGGACGAGGGGGGCACGTCCAACGAATACAGCACGAATGCGTCGAGTACGTACGAAGGGATCCGTGCTGGGTCTTCGTCGTTTCTATCTGTGGCGCAATTCTCTGGACGATGGAAAGAAGCGTGCTGACGCTTTCTCGCAGTGTCGCGCCGATCGGGTACTCTGGACTGTGGCGGTCCAGGCTCTGAACGTTGCAAACCCAGGGTGAGGGTAATCAGGCGTACAAGGGAAATCTCGGGAAATGAGGATGCGCCAGCTGAAGCAACATCAGGTCTTTCCCCTAGAACCAAATACAACTTGACTACAACACACAAAAATGGATAACACTAAAATCAGTGAACATGTTGGTGCCACCAACTTAGTGGCAGTGACAGTGCCACATGTTGAAATACTCAGTGCCATGCTGTCAGTAATACACAGGGACTTTAGACCAGCTGAGACTTGGTCTTGGAAATCTTGGAAATTGGTCGGCGTATTGGTGATGGGAACACAAAAGTCAGGTCAAGGAAGCCAGTTAAGTGCGTAAAACGGCCAGATCGTCCAGACTGGCCTGTCCCCGTCACTGGCGACCGCATCGCTTGTCGAGGTAAGATTCCGGAAATGTTAGGAATTGATTACTCAAAAGCTCTCATCTGAACTTTGGTTGAACACACCCCAAAAACACTGGGCACAATGGTGATTCTGGCAAGCTTGCACATGCTATTTGGGACTCGATGGTTCTGGTCCAGCCACCTCCACCATCCATGCGCTGTCTGTGTCAGATGGTTCTGATCAGTAAACCGTTAGCGCGTTGATTCGGACACCAGTCTTCCAAAAGAAGCCATTACCATCTTGCGCTTGAAGCATGTGTCCTAAACACAGTGTCTACCAGAACAACAGTTCTTGATTTCCAGCCGTGCAGAGCTGTGGAGTTCGTGCAGCGCGTGTTACCAAAGGTAGTGCTTATCAGTATCATCTCAAGATGAGGGACGTCACCACCACGAACCGGGGATTCACAAGAGATGGATAACTCTTCAAGAAGCCATGTCTGTCCATCGAGTTGTTCTTTACAGCATTGCTAAAGTGTTCGAAAGCTCCATACTGCAGCTGCTCCCAGAGAGAGACGTAATGTTGCTGATAGCGTGTTGTCCTGAAGAAGAATCATGCAGTTCATGGCTCGTTACTTACATCAGCAATGGATCTTTTGTATGGTCCATTATGGTCTCGTTTATCAAGGTCAGCAACCAACCTTATCAGGCACAGCAACCAACATCCGTAGTCAGTTCAGTACTAGTCTTGGCTCCACTTTAGTTCGTCAAGGTTTCTCCGGCATGAAGACGAGAACGGGAAATTCCGGACCCTATGTATGATTTTCAAAATTTAGGAAAATGTCCTCTGCCATTACTTACGTGATGAGAAACAGGTCGCAAACTCGTTCAAGACATGGCTAGCCTGTCCACACAGGCTTGCAGAGTCCACAAGGCTGTTTGTGGGCATCAAGGATCGTACCACATAGTATTTGTCTTGGTACCCATATAGGGATATTCGTAGTCTTGTAACCGACCAGCTTGAGGTCTCGCTACGTTGATGCTCTCAAGATTCAACATGAGCGTCCTGGATTTCCACTGAGTAATGATATTATAAAACCAGTACAGCGTTAGAGCGACTGATGATTCCGAGGCGTGACCAGGACCTACGTTCCTCCCGCCAGAGTTGAACTGTACGGAATGGCACTGTCCCGATCCTTGCGTCATTCCCAATGACTCACGGGTATCCAATCTGGAACAGATCTATAATATTGACACGAGCTGCCACGTGCGTGCATGGAATGGCTCCACACGCGCACGCATGGCTCCATTGCAGTCCCGCCGAACGCGTGGCTTGCGAGATCTCATCTCCCTGCAAAATGTGTATCCACGTGTTGTCGCTTTGTATACACCACTCTATGGATTCTAGTAGCACCATAACTTATCGGAGACCATTGTGAATGCTATGCCGGATACTGGATACGTAGAAATGTATCTTGGTTCTGGAATCCAATGGATTCCAATGGATTATCCATTGACACGGAATCCAAGACACTGCCGTATAATCTTGATGAACTGCTGCACGTGATTGACAGAACTGTGGATATTGTTGATGAACTGCAGCACAGAATTGACTCGGAGCCGGTGCACACACACACGAGACGATGATCAGCCGACATATCCAATGGTTCTGTCAATACCCTTCGTGTAATACACGGTGCACAGCCAATCCATCCAGACATGACGTAGTTTCCACATGTGATAGTACTGTAGCATGGTGGCTGATAGGTGTCGCAGAGCGGTACCGTATTTCATCGTGTAGATTGGCTCTACTACTGAAGTACCTTGTATTGTTGTAAACCTCCCAGTGTACACAATCAGCCTGATGAGCACGGGCACCAACACTTTGATGACCCATTGCCAACGATCTTACAGATGCAATAGTGTCATGTCGTCACTGCCATTGACATGTTGTATGTGGTGACCAACACATCGATCTCGGCACTTACGGGTGGCTCTGATGATCGCGTTCCACCATGGCAATTCCCTTTGTGTGATAGAGTGTACCTCGACGATACCAAAATAGAGTGGCGGTACCTAAACATCACCACTTGATGCCAGAATAGAGTGGCGATACCTAAACTTCACGAAATCATAGTTACAGTGAAATAGGGTGGACCACTCAATTCAATTTGTGTGGTCCACTCTATTTACGTCAATCGAGACAAAACATTGTGCCAAAGCAAAATGGGTCGCCATCACGACGAGCGGTCACGCTCACGGCGTCGCAGTCGTAGCCCCCGACGCCACCGTCCGTCCGAAAGTAGCCGAAGACGTAGTCGGAGCTCCAGTCGAAGTGTAGAACGATCTTCTAGTCGTCGTCGACGAAGTTACAGTCGGTCCAGCAGCCGAGGCCGGAGTCGTGGGCGCTCTCGCGATCTTGAACGTGAACGTCGCTCACGTCGCTCCCCATCCCGTAGCCCGAGTCGTAGTTCCCGTGATCGTTATCGAAGTCGAAGCCGAAGCGTGAGTCACCGAAGGAAACGGCGCAGTCGTAGCCGTAGTGACAGCTACAACAGCCGCTCGCATCGCACGCGAAGTCCTCGTCGCGATTCACGCTATCGGTCGTCGTCATCACACCGCGAATTGCGACGTCGCTCGCCATCTACGCATCGTGGAAGTCGCCGTCATGATGAGCGACGCGAGGATCGGAGAGATGAAGGACGTATTAATAATGATCGACGCGAGGACTGGCGACAGGACCGACAAGGCGATCGTCGAGATGACAGCCGACAAAGTTATCGTGAGCCATCACGTGACCGTCGCAACAGTCCGTCGCCTGCTCACAAGAAATCACACGACGGATCTCCATTCAGGAACGTTGACGAGACCAAGTCTGAATTCCTACAAGAAATGGCAAATCCTGAACCCACGCGAGACTCTGCTAAGTCGAAGCCCACACAAAAGATTGAGCATGTACCACAAGATCCTCTGCTGCAAGAATCCAAGTCCCGTGTACTCGAGGAGACCAAATTCCGTGTTTACGAGGAAACAAAATCACGTGGACATGATGTGCACCGAGCTGAACGACCACCTCCCGTACCATTGGCTCGAGGGAATGATCACGCACGACGGAGTGATGTGTCAGCACCGACGTCGGTTGAGTCCACACCAGCATCGACACCACTAGCACACCAACGAACCCCTCAGCCCAAACCTGCATTTGTTATTCCCGACGATCCAGTCACCAAGAAGCGTCGAGCAGTACGTGAAGAAGCTCATCGCGCCTACTTGGCGAGTTCACTACTTCGTGCGAAAGCCCAAACCAAGTTCAGTGTTGCGGAAGCTAATCTACGCATGGCAGAAGTGTGGCTTGAGTTTGTTGACAAAGCCCTTGACGATGTCGGCCGTCGCATTGAACTCCAAGACTGGAAATACAAGAAGATGGACGAAGGCCTGGATCTTCAGGAACTGCTCGAGGCGCCTGTCCTGGACGATAGGGAACCTGAACGTGAAGCTTCCCAGTCGTAAGCCATTTCAAATGCCAACATTGACGTAAAACACTCAGTGGACGTTGCTATTCCCTGTTCTAGTGATACATGACTTTCTAATCTACACACACGACTCTTGTGATGTGCTATGCTTAAATATTTTACACTTACATCAACATTCACACGATCAAAAATCGATGGGGCGTTTCATGCTGCCTCGGTTGCCACTTGTGCAGTTGCACATGGATGTACAGAAACTCCTGGATGGCACCCTGCTGGTCGGGCCAACTCGACGAGTGCTGGGTGGGCCATGATCTCTTCGGCGGACGGTCGATGCGCTGGATCGATCGATGTCATTCTTTCCAAGAGGTCTTGGGTCGCTTCACTCACTCGGTCACCGACGTTCCACGCCTTGAAGACAGCCTTCAGTCCATTCTTGGCAATGTATCGAAAGCCAGCATCCTTGGTTGTAGCCATTTCGAATGGCGGCGACGATGTTAGGAGGATAAAAAACGACATACCCACCGACCAAATGTCAGCCTTCATGGGGTCATGCAGCGTGTGCGCGACAACCTCGGGGGCCATGTAGTAGTGCTTGCCGACCATGTCATCACATAAGAACTTCGATTCATTAGGCTCTTGCTGAGCACACAGTCCAAAGTCCGCAATAATGGCTCGACCATTTCGTAACAGGATATTCTCGAGGCTGAGGTCACGATGGGCAATGCCATGGTTGTGAAGAAAACTGAGTCCTGATACAACATCCTTGAGGTATCCCAAGGCGATTTTCTCATCAATGGAACCCGTTTGAACTGGTGTGGCGTGGATCTCGTTGTCACTGGGTGGTGGTGTACACGATTCGAGGAGATCACCACCTTCACAATAGTCCAACACGATATGAAGCATATTCGTTGCCTTGGAAACGTAGTAATTCCGCATGTTGATCACGTTGGGATGACCACCGGCCACGCCAAGGTGGCTCATGACTTCAATTTCTTTCAGAATATTTTCTTTGACTGTGCCATACTGTTGCGACTCTTGCTTGAGGGCCATGGAGAGATCCACCGTCTTGACAACCACTTCATCTTGTGTATCGCGGTCCATACAGAGCAAAATCTCGCCAAAGATGGACGGACGGAGTGACGCCATGCGTTCATATCGACTCAAACCCGAGGTCATGGTTGTTGGCAAGGTCGTAGTTTGAGAAATGGGCTTGTCTTGCAGATGTGTGTGCGCTGACAAATACTTGTTTGGTCCACTCTGGAGTAAGGGTTTTTGAGATGTGAGCGTGGCTAAGTGACTGCCTCGTCCGCTATGAAAGCTGTTCGCAAGCGAAGTGGATCCCAGCAATGGAATGTACTGTAGGGGATGGTGGAATATCGCAGTTGTGGTGAAAACCGGATGATCCAGAATGGTTCTAGGCGGTCGGTGTGGACGCTCTTGGTTCTTTTTTCCCTTTCACGGTCGTGACAGTGGGAGTAGTCGACAGAAAGGGAAGAAATGCAAATCTGCCACGCTTTATCAGTCTGGAGGAGCCCGACGGTGCTTCAAGGAGAAGTTGGTGTGGTGGTTGAAGACTTCCTGGTATTGAAATACGATCTGAGAGAACACTTGCTGTTTTGCGATGGAAAACAGCTGAATGTTCTACTAGTTGGTGTACGGTAATCGTAGAGGAGAACGCTGCAGTTGCTGGATGGCTACTCAACGCCTGAAATGAAGATGGCAAAATGGATACTGAGCCACAGAGGCAGGCAACGGGTGATGAGGGAGAGCGAGTTGGGGGATGGTGTATAGAAGCAGCCAGGCGGTCGACGAAAGCAGATGGGGCGACTCAACTTGAGGAGCTATGGCTTGGCCCTTACGGTACGACTTGTGAGAGAGAGAATCGGATCATTTTTAGAGATTCTCTAAGAGGCGAAAGGGTTGTGTGAAAAACTCATGGAATTTTTCGAGCTAACGACCCAACACAGAGTTCTGCGTGACATGCCAACAATGGTGTGAGTTCAGGAGAGAGATGTTTGGCAGGTAAAAATGCCATTTTGTCTGTGTCAAAAAGCCAGTTGGTTCTGTGGCAGAAACTCAAAGTTTGCAGACTGTCTTGTTGTTTCTATACTGCCGGTGATGGAGATAAACACACACCTCGTCTACCATCCCGTACACAGCCAGTGCGATAGCATACACCTGTTTTTGGCCATTGTCACAAAGTGCAAGTTG
>JAADWU010000082.1:0-21053 GCA_023336255.1 Pythium graminicola
AGCGACCTAGAGATAATGTAAAGGACCTCAGAACTACTAATAATGACGACTGAGAGAATTCTTTCTTCAACGTGTGTAGTCAATGGAAGAAGATGGGTCGATGGGTTCGTGGAATGATGGGAACTGTAGCAAACTGCAACATTGATTAATCGGGATCTCAGGGATACTACCTGTACGTACGAATTGTCAAGAACACACTAGCCACAGTTCAAGTTCAAATGCATTTGTCACAGTTCTTTTTGCGTTCAGAGAGTTTAACCAACGAGTTGAAGTCGAGGACAACAATGAGTGGACCATCTCCATTCTTCCATTCTCAACACTCTGTGGCACCAGTCGTTGCGACACCTCATGTCTTCAGTACATCCACTAACATCCTTTGAAGAGCTCTTCATCATGTGTCTATCCTCTGCCACCATGGAAGCTTTTCAAATGTCCCACTGAGTTCGAGCATGACAAGCAGTGCGTGGGCAGTGTTTACTCTTGATGTTCAACGCTGAACTGAGATCATCTCGTCATCACCTCCTATAACTAATATCTACTCCAGTCGCCATCTTTCCCCTTTGAGGTGACCTACAGATAATCCAAGACTACAAACCTTCTTTAATTCATACCCTTTTTAAAACAGTTCTTCGAACTTAGAATGCCAAAACACCAGAACTGTTGGTGCCTCACCACTCGACCTGTCGCTTTGACTTCTTGGACTATCATATATTAGTATGTATGTCGTTTGGAAACTTGTGGTAGAATCATAATGTACTTATTTACATGAATATATGAGCACGTCAGTCTCCAGATGGATGAGCCATTCGACATCAGAATTGTTCTGTGGAATCCTAATCCTCATCACTCGAAGGGAGATGGAGTTTTTCTTCTTCCAAATGCAAGAACCACCTCCCCATCGTCATCTTCAGCGCTTCCAGTCCTCCATACGCTTCTCCGTCATTCTGCAATTTGCTTTCTACCTCCTCCATCTCCATCATGGGTCAAGGCGCCTCCCAATCGCTCTTTGACGGTGTCAAGCCGACGTGGCATGAAGTCCCCAACTCACGGACCGCGACGCATGGTCCTGTGCGTATGCTGGATCAAAAGAGTCCATACCAACCACATGAGACGCTCTACACCAATCTCATGGACCGTCGTCGCGTGGACGATGGCTCGCGACGCATCTTTGGGTGGCGAGAGATTGATCCCACCACCAAAGAAGCAGGGCCGTTTGTCTGGGTGACGTACGCGCAATTCCTCGAACAAGTTGAAGCAGTGGCGGGTGGTATGGTACATGAATTGGGACTTACACGTCAAGAACCCGTGGGATTGTTTAGCAAGAATCGGTACGAATGGGTAATGGTCGAACATGGTTCCAATCGCATGTCGTACCAGCTCGTACCTCTCTACGATACACTTGGTCCCTCGGCCATTCCGTTTATTATGAACCAAACGGAAATGCGTGTGGTGTTTTGTGGAGAAGCACAGTGCAAGACACTCATGGGTGTCATTGAGCAATGCCCGAGCGTCAAGATTATTGTTCAATTAGAAGATGTGACCAACGAGCAACGTGACAATGCGAATGCCAAAGGTGTGGAACTCAAGAGTATGAAGGAAATCATGGAAGTGGGGAAGAAGAAACCTGTGAATGCTGATCCACCAATGCCTGAGGACATTGCCACGATTTGCTACACGTCGGGCACAACAGGCAACCCCAAGGGTGCAATGCTCACCCACAAAAACATGACGAGTGCTGCACGTGCATCCCCGGGATTGCTTCCACTCAATGAAAACGATGTTCATCTATCGTACCTTCCGTTGGCTCATGTCATGGAACGTTCGATCCAGACCACAACGTTGTATGCGGGTGGTGCGATTGGATTTTACCAAGGTGAAGTCATCAAGCTCATTGATGACTTGGCTGAACTCAAGCCAACGATATTCCCATCGGTGCCTCGTGTACTCAATCGAATCCAAGACAAGATCCTTCAAGGGGTGGATAAGGCGGGTGGAGTGAAAAAGCTCCTCTTCAACATGGCCTACAAGAGTAAACTCCGTCATCTTTCGACGGGCCATGTCAAGCATGCTTTCTGGGATGCCCTCATCTTTAACAAGGTCAAGATGCTCATGGGCGGTAATGTCCGTCTCATGCTTAATGGCTCCGCTCCAATCTCACAAGACTGTAAAGAGTTTTTGGAGATTGTGTTTGGTTGTCCCGTTGTCGAAGGTTACGGCATGACGGAAACTGTCGCAATGATATCCCTCGCACCTGAATCGTTCCCACCTGGCAATCATGTTGGTCTCATTGTTCCCGGACTCGAAGTGTGTTTGTTTGATGTTCCTGATATGAAGTACACAAGTGACGATCAACCACATCCACGTGGTGAAATTTGTGTGCGTGGTCCCAATATTATCAAGGGATACTACAAAGAACCGGAGAAGACAGCCGAGACCATTGATGCCGATGGATGGTTGCATACGGGTGATATTGGCAAGTGGAATCCCGATGGAACACTCGCAGTCATTGATCGCAAGAAGAACATTTTCAAACTGTCACAAGGTGAATACGTTGCACCAGAAAAGATTGAAAATGTCTACATCAAGAGTCCATTGGTGGCACAAGTATTTGTACACGGGCATTCCCTCCAGAATTACTTGGTGGGCATTGTGGTCCCTGACAAAGAAGCAGTTGAAGACTGGGCTCAAAAGAATGGCTACAAACCGGATGCAACGCTCAAAGATCATTGTGCAACGGACGCATTGAAGGAAGCCATTATAAAAGATTTGGAGGAGCTTGCCAAGAAGTATAGTCTCTTCCGCTTTGAACGTGTTGCCAAGATCCATTTGCATGATGAACTATGGACCGTTGACAATGACAAGATGACGCCAACATTCAAGCTCAAGCGACCACAATTGGTCGAGTATTACTCCAAGGAGATTGATATTATGTATGGTGCCCCAGCGTACTAAGTGTATGTAGTATGTGAAGTGTATCTATCCTCTTCCGCAGTCCCATTGACCTGTCAAGTTGTGGACAAGTTGAATGAACATGACCGAAAGAAGAGTGATGGTTTCGGTTTTAGGAGAACGTACTGATATAATGCATTTATTTGATGGTGATATTTTACCAGATGTAATATTCATGCTGTTTTGCGTCACAGTCAATACAACGGGGTCTGTCACGTTCATCACGAGGATAGAAAGCTTCCTCTTTTCATTCTAGATAGTGTCGTATTATGTGTTCAAGACAGATTCTCCACGACTACAGTTCTCCATGTGGCTAAATTGTATTTTTGGCACTTTTATCCATGACTTCTGTCAGTTCAGTGTGGCCGTCACGCACCACACCAACCCCAGATGCTATCTTCTGCCACTCTCAATGTGTCAAAGACCGTCGAACTGATGCGACATGTATTCAAAACAAGGTGAGGTTGTGTGACCTAATCCCCACATTGCAGTGACTAGTACTGTACCTTGTTTTGTAAAATACCCAGGGGGCGATGCGCTTCATAAAGTTTCACAGGTCCCTCCCCGCGCTGTCTCTGTGAGAGTGTGGGGACAAGGAAGAAAAACACAACCAAGTGGGGCGGCCGAGCGACATCACACCTCGGCGTCTTGACGGCACTTGGGACTTGGACGACGGTACACGAGTGTGTGGGAAGGAACGACGGTATCTTCGTGAAGATCCATCGCATCGACGAAGAGAACAGTTTTCTCTGGAACGATCCACGTGGAGACAAGAGGGACACGTGCGAGGGACGGCGCGAAAATCAGTGGAGGGGGCCAAGCATCAACGCAACGGCCACACGCGAACGAGAGGTACGCAGATTTTGTGGCTGAAAGAAGAGGGTGTGTGTGAAGAGACGGGAAGAAGGAAATCGGATGATCGACGCAACGGCCGATCGGCGGTTCGTTACTCTGACTTCCTTCTTCACCATGATGCTCTTCGTTTGGACGAAAAAAGGAAATGGATAACTGACAAGGATGTGATCGATTGTATAGTGGTCTAAGTACTAATCTCAACGTTCGTATAAGAGATTTGCAACCGATAGTGTGGACGAGAGATGAAGGGAATGCTGCAGACGGTAAAGCGAAAACTAAGCAACAACGGCGAGCACATCCCCGGCCAATCGCCGGATCGAGTGGATGTGGATGGACCCAAGCTGTCGCAGGGAACTGCGAACGGCGCGGCTTCGCCTGTCGGAGAAGTCGCGCGGTCAGATGTCTCGCTACCAAAGCGTGAACGTCGCCGTTCGTTCTTGGCGAGAAACCAAAAGATTCAAGCACTCAAGGATCTTCCGCACTTGAAGGATACTGCGCTCCAGCGACGTGAGGTATGATAGATCGTTGAGTCGGTTTGAAACATTTCAAACAAAGGTGCCAACACTTGCGTATGTGCCCAGGCTCTTTTCCAGCAGAAACTCGAACTGTGCTCAGTGATTTTCAATTTCGATGACCCGACGTCGGACAAGCGGTGCGCTATTTCTACGATTATGGGTTTATTATCCAACTCGTCTTGACATGTGATCTTGTACTACAGCGGCAAAGATTTGAAGCGCCAGACGCTCCTCGAGCTCGTTGATTATGTTAACAACCCAGGAGGACAGAAGATCTTCACCGAGGCGCTTATGCCCGATATCATGGCCATGGTGGTGCGTGATGAAACAAGTCGTAACGTTCTTTCTTGATGATTAATGCTGTGGTATACGTACAGTCGGCCAACATTTGTCGTGCACTTCCGCCTCAGACTGAGGACTTTGATCCAGAAGAAGATGAACCAGTTCTGGAAGCGTCGTGGCCGCACCTTCAAGTGGTGTACGAGTTCTTTCTGCGTTTCATCGTGTCTGGTGAAGTCAACGCCAAGGTGGCGAAGAAATTTGTGGATCAGAAGTTCTGCTTGTCGATCATTGACCTCTTCGATAGTGAGGATCCTCGCGAACGAGATTACTTGAAGACAATTCTCCATCGCATTTACGGCAAGTTTATGTCGCACCGATCGTTCATCCGTAAGGCCATTAGCAATGTCTTCTACCGATTTGTGTACGAGACTGAACGCCACAATGGTATCGGCGAGTTGCTTGAGATCCTCGGTAGTATCATCAACGGCTTTGCAATGCCTTTGAAGGCTGAGCATCTCCAGTTTTTGGTCCGAGCACTTGTGCCACTTCACAAGCCCAAGTGTGTCTCTATGTACCACCAGCAACTGTCGTACTGTATCACCCAGTATGTTGAAAAGGATCCTGATACAGCAATTCCTGTTATTCAAGGCATTATCAAGTTCTGGCCGTGGTCGTGCTCGTCCAAGCAAGTGATTTTCCTCAACGAGCTGGAAGAGATTCTTGAGCTCATGGGTTCGGAACAACTGCAACAAGTGCATAAGCCGCTGTTCTTGGCCCTGGCAAAGTGGCTGGGGAGTCAACACTTCCAGGTGTCGGAGAGAACATTGTTCTTGTGGAACAATGAACACCTCGTCAACAATGGATGCCTCAGCAAGCAGCACGCGCATTTGATTCTACCTGTGATCTACGGTCCGCTCCATAAGAACTCGATGGGGCATTGGAACACGACGGTTGAAGGCTTGGCGCAGGTGAGTCTATTTTGCTATATTGATAATGATTTTTGTCATCTGGACTCACATTTTGTGGGATGTATAGAATGTGTTGAAGCTTTACATGGACTACGATATGGCTCTGTATGATCAATGCGCGAAGGACTATGCAGCAAAAGAGCAGTCTCAGACTGACAAGAAGGAAAAAGAAGGCGAAAAGTGGAAGAAGATAGAACTGTTGGCGGCTTCGAATGGATCAGGCAACTGATCCCCGCAAAGCAGTAGTGGGCACTTGACCGTGTGTGATTGAAGTGTACACTCGGAACAAGGAACAAAATTCGCAAAGGCAATAGGCCTGCGCACAGCCCTCGGTACTGTATAGGTTTGGTTTCGCCTTGCCTTGCGTCTTGCTCTTGGGAGGGACCGAGGCGTTGATCCGGCTGGTGGTGCATTTGTATAGTTGGGCTCCGCACACTCGACAATGGACAAGACATAAAGCAATCAAAAACAGATAAAAAGACTCGATCATCAACAACACCCTCGTCCTCCATAGCGTCATTTTCGTCGGAATCATTCATGTACTGTTATACGCCATATAGACTGTCCATCCCGAAAATCCCCCATGTGTGGTATTTCAATTCGGGACATTCGGGACCTGACCGCCCAACACCGAGTGAGTGGTCCGCTTGATCCGCCAGAACGCTCGGCCGTGATCGTCTGGCGCCGCTGGATTGCATTGACCAAGCACGAGAGGCTCCATGGTCCGCGTGTGGCTCCGCCCTGCGCTTCTAGGTGCGTTCTACCACTGTCTCTTGATGGTCGTGGCGACGGGGTCGTTCAATGACCTGCCTGCAACGACCAGAGATGAGCAGCTACCGACGTGTGGACAGGAGAGCTCATAGTGGATATGTGTATGTTGTGCTTGCAGCGCTGAGCCGACAAGCTGCCAAGAATGTCGCTGCCAATGCCGGTGCCCGGCAAGCACTGTTTGCGCAGCAGCATCTCATTGCAGTGCGCCAGTTCTCATCAAAAAAGGACAAGGGTGCGTTGCGTTTTGTACCATAACCATGCGCATGACCATGAAGGAATGAATAGACACTGATGTGTGCTTTTGGGATGCAATAGGCTATGAGAAGAAATCGCTCCATGACAAGTTTGTCGATGTCGAAGACGACCTGAGCGAAGTGCCACCAGAGGTCGAATACCTGTCCAAAGAGAAACTGGACCCTGAGCTTCTCCAGGCACTTGTGGATGCAGACCTTGAGGTTGCCGAGAGCAGTGAAAGCGATAGCGATGAGGACGGTGAAGTTAGCGAGGATGAACTGGCTCAGCTCGAAAAGTTGCTGGAAGAGGGCGACCTGGATGAGGATGATCTCCTCGATGAGGATGATGAAGACGATGAGGATACCGAGCTCACCGACGCCGAATGGGCGGCCAAGTATGAACGTGAGCTCGCCAATATCGAGTCGGGTGCGGAGAATGAGGTCGAGGATGATCGACTCTACATTGTACGTTGCAGTGGTCAAAGGGGTGGTCGAGGCTCTAGATTGCTCACTGTATGGTGGTGATAATTAGGAAATGCCCAACTATGACTCTTCCCTGAGCATGGCAAGCGAAGGTGATCTGGATGATGATGACGACAGCAGCGCAGACCCATTCTTCCAGTGGGAACAGGGTGCAGCGTACTCACCCGAGATGCTCAACTGGATGCTGCCACGTGACAAGCGACAGCCATTCACCACCAAGAAGGAGAAGCCGTGGAAGTACTTCGTCCGTGCAAACCACCCTGATCCAGTCGAACTTGCCATGGTACGTGCCAATAACGGAGTCGACGTGACCACTCAGTATCTCACCAATAAGGGCTTTGTTATAGGATGTGGACTTGCTTCGTCTGTTCATCTCCCCCACGGGACGTATTCGTCCGCGCCGTTTTACGGGCCTCACAGCCAAGCAGCAGCGTCAGCTTGCACGTGCCGTCAAAATCTCGCGCCAATTGGCTTTGTTGCCTTTCTTATCGAGATACCCAGAACCGTCACCAGAGCAATGGCGGGCGATGGAAGAAGAGGAGATTGCGAAGCTCACGTTGCTTGCTGAGAAGGATGATGGAAGCACTGTTGACGACGATGATGACGACGACGAGTTCGAGGATATGGACGAGGAATAGACGAATAGACCGTAGGGCAACACAAAACAAATTCACTACGTCTGTCAATACGAGAACACGCAGTCGTTCAACAGTCAACAATGGTTGTGAATGACAGTATACAAGTGTATGAACACAAACTCGTAAAAATGGTGGATAGTTCCTAACTGTGAGCGAATGACCGCTACCGCTCTACCACGTGGCAAGGGGACGGAAGAGAATATGAAGAAGAGACTTATTCCGAGTCACTGCCTGCCGACTTCTTCTTCTTCTTCTTGGACTTCTTCTTTTCAGGAGAAGCACCTGCTTCCGCAACCGCAGCCTCCTCAGCGTCACGCTTGTTCTTCTTCTTCTCCTTCTTCTCCTTCTTTTCCTTCTTCTGCTTCTTGCGTTCTGACTCGTCCTCGTCGTCCGATGAAACCTTGACCTCTTGAATCAGTGGCTTCTTGTCGGCAGCAGCAGCACCGTTCGAACCATAAAGCTTTGAGACTTCGGCCGGCGTGTTTTCATTGACCTTGCCAAACTTTCCAATCTTGCCTTCCTTGACGAGGCCCTTGACCTTCTGAGCCATTGGACCCAAGCCCCATCGACGAGGGTACGTATCACGCTCCATGATGACACGCTTGACCTTGGCAACAACTCCATGGTCGCACGTTGCCATGACCGCAGTCGTCATCTGAGCAATGGCCACAGCAATGGCTTCACCCTTGGTCGTCATCAGCACGACTTCTTCACCAATATCAATGTCGTCGGCAAAACGCAAGAGACCCGGGACCATAAACTTGGCACCGTAACAGATTGCGTTGACCGACGAATCCTTGACAACGATACGCTTGTAGGTCGTTAGCAGCACTTCGAGAGGACGCACAATGCGACGCAAGTACGACTCGTCCTTGTACGTATCATATTGATACTGAGCATCAAGCACATCGTGCATCGTCACCATCGAATCGGCTTCACCAAGCACACCCGAACGGACACGACGCAACTCTTGCATGTGACCACCGACACCAAGCACAAGACCCAAGTGCACACACAGGGTACGAATGTATGTGCCAGCTTCACAGCTCACCCAAAACACACCAAGGTTACGGTCTTGATCGTACTCAATCAGCTTGCTGTCGTAAATCGTACGGATACGAAGTTGACGCTTGACAGCGGAAATAAGTGGTGGACGCTGGAAAAGAGCACCAGTCAAAGTCTCGATGGCACGTGCAAGCTTGGCCTGGCCTTCAATAGCACTGTGGAGACGCACAACGGCCACGTACTCCTTACCAGCACCTTGTTGAGCCTTGACCAACCGTGTTGCACGATCCACACAGACAATCAAACAGCCTGTAACCTTAGGATCCAAAGTACCCGAGTGACCCGTCTTTTCAACACGTAAAATGCGACGAATCCACGCCACAACTTCATGCGAAGATGGATTCGCAGGTTTGTCCAGGTTAATGACACCATAACGAATGTAGTCGGTGAGGTTACGCTTGAGTGGACTCGTACTCACTGGAATGGGCGTGTAATGACCCGTACGAACATTCAAGAGGTTGTAGTTCTTGAGCAAGAGGGGCCATTTGGACGTATCAATCTTGGCAGCCCCCGATTCCGGTGCAATGAAATCGTTGGTGGTGGTCGCAGCAACAATGGCCGACGCGCCTTCGTCCACAGACTGCTTTCGCTTCTTCTTTTTACTCTTCTTCTCGATCTCTACGGCCGTCATGATGGAGGTACTCGGTTGCTTCCAGCAATTGTCCAGGAATGCCAAGTGAGCCAAGCACGGCGGTTGGCTCGGAGCCATTGGTCCCGAATTCCCGAATTTCAACGAGGTGGTGGTGGGGAAATGTCCCGAATAGGTCCCGAATTTTAAACAATAGTTGCTGTTTGAGGGTGGTGGACCAGTTCAGTTGATATGAAAGGTTGCAGCATCAAGGTGATTGGTGGTCCGCAAGAGTGAAAAGCCACATTGAGTTCCACGACAACCAAGGTACGATGGAAGTGTTGAGGCTCTTGCGCATGCTGCGTGTATGGTGCTTCTTCATCTGAAAAAACACGACGATACGATGCTAATGGGATTGTTTTTCTTTTGTGTTTTTTTCGCAGGCAACATTGTGAGAAACCATGCGTCAATTGAAGTTTCATGAACAAAAGCTGCTCAAGAAAGTCGATTTACTCGACTGGAAGAAAGAGAACAATCTTCATGAAATTAAAGTAATTCGTCGCTATCGTTTACCGGATCGAGAACAGTATCACAAGTACAATCGCTTGGTTGGGCATATTGCCAAGGTTGTGGGACGGCTCAAGAAACGTCCTGCCAATGATCCGTTTCGTATCAAGACAACAGAAGCTTTGCTCGAAAAGCTCTACAGCATGGGTCTCATCCCGACCAAGAAGAGTTTGCTCAAAGCAGAGGAAGTGACGGTGTCGTCGTTTTGTCGCCGTCGTCTCCCGGTTGTGATGGTGCGGGTTAAGATGGCAGAGACCATCAAGGAAGCGACGACATTCATTGAGCAAGGTCACGTCCGCGTGGGACCCACGGCTGTGACGGACCCTGCCTTTCTCGTCACACGATCGATGGAAGACTTTGTCACGTGGGTGGATAGTTCCAAGATCAAGCGCACGATCATGAAGTACAACGACAAGCTCGACGACTACGATTTGCTTGGCAATTAGAGGCTAGTGGCCATGGGAGGACGCGCTACTGTACCCGCTGTTTTGTGTGTGATAATAGAGCTTTTGAAACGAAGGATAACAACGGCTTGCGACCTTTTACGATGATCAAGTCCCATCTTATATTTGGCTGTGCGATGTCGTTGTGGCTAATACGTATTGATGTCACATAATGTGATGGGCATGGTCATTATCGTTCTCGCTGGATCGCACTAGGAATGCGGGATCTGCCCATCAGGAATTGATGGACAACAGTATCGCGTGAAATACATCGCATGTCGAGTCGCTAAAGATGGCATTGACCGGTTCCGGAACGTGCAAAGAATTTACCAAGTCAAGCAACCACAGCACCACAGAAAAGCAAGGGCCAGATGAGCGCACAAATCAAGTTCTCTTGATCCTTCCACGCAGTCAACAAGCTTCGTACTACAAGATGTCACAAGTTTTCCGTCCGTGTGTTTCGGTCTTACTAGTATGGATGTTGCTATGTGCGATATTTACTACGATGGCATCAGCTCAAGTTCGCATTGTCAAGGAAACAGTGCGTGGCACGATCTTCCGTTACATCGATAGCCACGTGACAGTGGATCAGTACACACTCGAGATCACTGAGTCATCGGCGTTGGTCGAATTTGACATTTTGTCGGCCGAGACCAAGGACAATCGGACATTCACGGACGTAAACCAGGACTGTGACTCGGCGTTTATTGACTCACAGATCTATCTCTACTATCGCAACCCAGAATCCCAAAAGTATGTGGTGGTGGCTTTCAATGATGATGAAGGGGATGATAGCAAAGACTACTTGGGCAAGGGTCGACGTGATGGCTCCCTCGACACAACCGATTCCTACATGATACGACGCCTCAGAGCAGGAACCTACATGCTCGCAGTGGGTCGGTTCCCTTTGCAAAGTATGAGTGCTCGTGCCGGACGATCGACAGAAGCAGTGAATTCGTACTCACCATACTCGTGTCGAACTCAACAAGCCAACTATGGCAACTACCAACTTACCCTTCGTGTCCAGTCAGGATCCTCCAAAGGTATCATTACGAAATACGCCAATTCATACGTGGGAAACAGTTGCACGACCACGAACTCGAATGCTGAATGCGTCTACAAACAGCCTGGTGACGTTCGCCAAGCAATCATGTCTACATGTTCCTATGATAAGACAATCATTTAATACACACAAGTAGTAACTCCAAAGCCTCATGGTTTCGATAGACAAGCGTCCATCATCGTGAAATGATTCACAACGTCACACACATTGCAACTATCAACACATCTCCCACGACAACGTGTCATGTGTGTGGGCAACAGTAATACCTCCTACATTATAGAACATAGTAGAGTGTTTACATCGTACGGATGGAACTGCTTGAGATCAATTTGTAATAGCAAGGTGACCAAAATGATATCTCAACCACATACAATAATTGTCCAGTCACCAAAATACACAATTCGTACTTAATAGAAGCATTGCACTATTCTTGACGGCGTGAACAGATGGTGCAGCATATAGTGGGTGTTCACGACTGTTAGAGAGTGACTAGGGGTATCAGATTACTTAACATTCATACTATTTCCAAGTGAAATGAGCTGAACATCCGTTAACATCCCCAATTTGAACATGGTTTTTTGTGGTTGTGTGGCGGTATGACCATCACTCTTCCCGCGGTTCCTCGGTTTCTCGTTTACCAAGGTGGAAGAGTTGACGCTAAGTGCGCCTAAATCAAAGGGCTTGGAGGTGGTCTCGCGCGAGCCAATATTTGCGCGCCACGATTCATAGCTTCGGCTGAATCGCACAGTATATACTCCCCTTGTTCTCTTCTACAAGTTCGTGTCGGTCACGTCTCTCTACGTGCCGAATTGACGACGTTATACGGTCTGGAAACAAGGCCTTCTGGTACGTTCGAACTAGTCCAGTAGGGTGTCTGGGGGAGGTCCTTGGTGTCGCTATTTATGCGGAAACATGGTCAATATGTGCTGCTATTGCTTTTCCGGACTCAAATGTTCAATTTGGCTTGATTTCATCAAGAATTGTACTTCCTACACATTTTGGCGTGTTCAGTGAGGCAACATTAGGGATTTGTCCCATGAATCATAATGGCGGCATATAGTTTTGTGTACTCCATGGATCTCCCCCCAAAGCTTCTCTTTGGGCTCCTCTGTGTTTACTAATGATTCTCTTGTGATGGTCGTAGGTCCTCGTGATTTTTAATCCTTTTTCAATCTTGGACGGGCCGCACAGCTACTTTGTGTAGACGCTGGCTTGGATTATCGACCAGTACTACAAGACATCAACACAAGAGTCCTAGAACTGTGGTTCGACTTTTGGTGGTGGTGAACTCGACGTTGTTCACATTTGCTCATGTCTGCACCTTCTCAACCGATGCCCCCAGCCCCTCAGTTTGCACCACAAGCCGTACCGCCATCTTCATCCACAGCTCTCGAAGGAGACGCAACTGCAACCGCATCAACCACACCATCAAGTTCAGCAGTAAGTTTTTTGCACAAGAAGATGGCATGTGAACATGACTGACCTCTTTGTTGTGAGAAGACAATGACATCAGCAGCAACAGGAACTCCCGCTGCGGCCGTTGGCTCGGTGGTAGAAAATACCGGTAGTGTGCCAACGACAACGAGTGGGCCCTCACAACCCGCTGATCCCGCCTCTACACTAGCGTCTAGTATGTCGTCGACGTCGACCATTGCACCATCCAGTGCAACTACACCGGCCATGCTTGCGGCTGCAACAACAACCGCAACCACAGCGACACCAGTAGTTCCAGCACAAACAGCATCGATCGGAGCGACATCAGCATCGACAGGCATACAATCCACAGTCATTTCTGCTGAAACTCCAGGTGTAAATCCCATCGCGTCGACCACGATTCCGACAACCTCGACTCCGACGTCAATATCTGCACCAGCAGCTTCGGTACCGGTGACTGTTCCTGCAAGCACTGGTGCAGGTGGTCCAATTCCAATGCCCGCCCAACTTGCAGCCACGACTGCGAGTCCAACAGTACCGACTACTGCCCAAGCACAAGTCCCTGCATCTAGTGCAACTGGAGAATGGCGAGATAAGGACGCTGATCGAAGTGCACGGCAGCAGATTGCTCGGATTATGTAAGTGTTTAGTGTGGATGGAGAATGCTGTTTATTTCTCACCATCCCTCTGCGTTCAACACAGCTTGACGCTTATTATGAAAAGCGCCAATCGACCAGCATCGGCAAATTACAACCCCAGAGAAATTGCCAGGCGGCTAGAACACACTTTGTACATGAGTGCCGGTTCCCGGGAAGAGTACAGTAATGTTCACACTCTCAAGGCCCGACTGCAACAAGCTCTAGACAACTCTCGCCGTCGACAGATGCAACTGCAGCAACAGCAACAACAACAACAGCAACAGGCGGGTCAAGCGTCAGCAGTTGCTGCTGCTCCGACGCCGGCCACAGCCATGAACCTTGTTCAACAGCAACAACTCCAGGCACAGCATCTAAAACAGCAACAACAACTTCAGCTTTTACAGCGCCAGCAACAACAACAACTCGCAGCGCAGTTGCAAAGCCAGAGGAATAGCCTCTCAGGGGTTCCATTTCCCGGTGCAGTACCTGCAACGTCTGTACCTGTCACCAGTCAGCCTTTGCAAATGCCCCTCTCCATGGCTTCGTCGATACCAGGGGCATCGGGTGTCCCAATTGGTGCCACTACGACGACTTCGGTTGCAACACCAGCTCCGGCTTCCGGCGGTAGTTCAATTTTGGACGAACTAGAGCGAGAGGCTGATGAGATGGCGAATGGCGTGAGTGATGAACCGCTTGCTATGCCTGAGTCTGAAATGCGCGCGTCATTCGGTGCTGTTGCACCACCCGCTGGAATCGCAGCTGGAGCTAATGCGTTCAACATCACGACTTCGACTGCACCAACATCTGGAGCTTTCAACGCGATGCCGTTGAGTATGCCGCCAGAAATCGGTGGGGGAATGTCAACAGCTTCAACAACATCGACGGTTGGCTTCGTTCCCGCTCCAACTCCAACGATCCCGACGAGCGCTGCTGGAGGCGTTGCTACAACTGCGGGGGCTTCGATGTATCATGGCATGAATCTCACAGCACCCCAGCTCCAACAGATTCAGCAGTTACAGCAGATCCATCAGCTCCGTCGTATGCAACAACTTCAGCAGCTACAGCAACAGCAACAAGTCGCCAACGCCGCTGCAAACATCGGCCTAAATGCGACCATTCCCGGCGCTGCAGCAACGGCTGCTCATCTTCAAGCAACCACAGGTGTGGCGTCAACCGCAGCGCTAACAACTGCATCTGGGGCGTCGGCACCGGTAGCCGTGAATACTGGTGTTGGTAGTGTTGGTGCAGCAACTGCGCCTGCCACTGGAGTCGGTAGTGCACCGGGTATGATGCAAATGAGTGAAGCTGCAATCGCCCAGAAACGGGAGGAACTCAAGCGGCGACTGATTCAGCTCAAGCACGCGCGGACTTGCACAGCTGTTGATTGTGCTGTCGACTATTGTGCACGAACCAAGGCGTTGTTGAGCCACGTTTCACGATGCGCAAATGCCCAATGTACAACGATCGGGTGCAAGTCGACGAGGCAGCTCCTGTCCCACTTCCGCAAGTGTCGCAACTTGCAGTGTGAAGTGTGTAGTGCCATTCGACCGCCAATGAACGAAACAGAACAGCAACTTGTACTCCGGCGGCAACAAGAACGGTTATGTATGCTCCGCCACGCAAGTACATGTGCTGCACCACAATGTGTATTACCCTATTGTGCGGGAATGCGGGTGTTGTGGAAGCACATCTGTGAGTGCCATCAGCGGCAATGCCGAACCGACCACTGTATTTCGTCCCGTTATGTGCTTTCACATTTCAAGCAGTGCAACAAGATGATCTGCGAAGTTTGCGGTCCGGTTCGAAAAGCGATTAAGATCGTGGACTCGTGCAAAGGTAATCTACCTCAGCTCCAGATCGCTGCCAGCCAGGTCCCAGAAGGTGTACGCAATCTGATCAAGATAATGAACACAATGATAGGACCAAATGCATTAGCCGCTGCTCAAGCTGCTGCTGCCGCCGCTGCCGCTGCTGCCAATGGTGGTGTCACACCAACGCAACGACAAAGTGTATCGCCCGGAAGTGGTGGGGCGAATGCGGGTTGGCTAGCCCAGCAGAAGGCAGCAGCCAATGGAGTCAAGCTCGAAGGTGGCCAAGTTGGTGCTGACATCGCCGTGGATGCTGCCGGGAAGCAAGTGACTGGTGGAGATAAGGCGTCGATCAAGACGGAGGTGAAGGATGGCGTAGCAGGGCAAGCCGGTGCTGGTCTGGCGGACTCGGCCGACTCCAAGAAAAAGTCGATGAAATTCCAGACTGAGAAAGAGAAGAAGCTGCGTCGAAAAGAGCAGGCAAAGATTGCCAAAGCCCGTGTCCAGGCAAAGCAAGCGGCTGCAGCAGGCGGACCCGTAGCGGCAGATTCATCCATGGAGGGGTTATCTGGAGCCGGCATGGTTAAGAACCAACATGGGATTATGAGTGCACCTGCGATCCCAACTGTGCAGCTCAGCAATGGGCTCGTTGTGCGTGGCAGTCAGGCTAAACTTCGTGGCGACCATGAATTCAATCAGCAAGACATCTCGTTCTTGGACTCGATGTCGGAGTCGCAACTGGATGAGCACATCCGCTCATTACGCTTCAACTTTTGTGGGTACATCACTCTCACGGAGCTCAAGAACCGTTTGATGCCGTTGCTGACAAAACTCATGGAAAGTGAATTTGGCTGGGTGTTTAACAATCCCGTTGATCCCGTCCAGTGGAATATTCCAGATTATTTTGACGTCATCAAGTGCCCCATGGATCTCGGTACGATCAAGAAACGTCTCGAGAATGAGCATTACTACAGCGTGGAGACATTTTCATCGGATGTCCGCCTCGTGTTTGAAAATTGTATCGCGTACAACAGCAGCACAAACAACTTCAATGTTGCTGCCAAGCAGTTGCTTGCTTCGTTCGACAAACAACTCGCTTCATTAAAGAGCCAACTTGAAAAACAACTTTTCAAGCGATGTGAACAGCGGAAGGAGGAGATGTGTCAACTTTGCGGAGGAGACTCGTTCAAATTTGCACCGTGTATGCTTTTCTGTAGCGGTCCGTGCACAGGTCGTATTCGTCGGCATACTCATTACTATAGTGATCCTCGTGGCGAACATCATTGGTGTTCAAGCTGTTACAAGCAAATGAAAGATGGGCCGATCGACATGTCGTTATTACCTCAGCTATCCGGACCAGCGCCGGAAGGTGGTGGCCCCGATCTTCCACTCACGAAGGCCTCTCTTTTGAAGCGCAAGAATAGCGAGGTTGCTGAAGAACCATGGGTGGAATGTGACTCGTGCAAGCTCTGGTACCATCAGATCTGCGCATTGTTCAATGAGCGCAACCACGCCATTTCCGGTGAGCAAGAGCCATTCGTCTGCCCGATTTGTGTGAAGAAGCAGCGTGCGAAAGGCGTCAAGCCAAACCTGGAGCATGGTCTCAAGGCCAAGCGTTTGCCGATTACGCGAATGGCGAAGCTAATTGAGGAGCGTGTGTTGAGAGCGATCAAGCAAGCACAGGAAGAAGAAGCTACCCGCTTAGGGAATCTTGGAAACGCCGATAGCATAGGGTTCAAGACTGCAGGTGATGAACCGAAGTCCGAGACGCAATTTGGCGTGACGATTCGCGAAGTTTTGAGCGTCGATAAGCAAGTTCAAATCAAGCCGAAAATGGGGAAAATTTTGACAGAGCATTACGGTAAACCGAAGAAATCCGATGGGAAGGGGAGCACGAACGGAACCCCTGAGAAACCGAAGTCACTGAAACGACAACGCCTTGAGACGACAAAGAAGAAGAAGAAAACTGGTGCAGATGCATTGAGCACAAACGGCAATACTTTGCAGTTGACATACCGCTCACGATGTATCTGTGTGTTTCAAGAACTGGACGGGGTGGATGTATTGATTTTCACGCTTTACGTCCAGGAATACGGCCCTGATTCGCTTTCTCCGAACGCTGGTCGTGTCTACGTGTCGTACTTGGACTCGGTCAACTATTTTCAACCGAAGAAACTGCGAACCCTCATGCACCAGCAAGTTATGTTGGGATTTCTTGAGGATTGTCGTAATCGTGGCTTCCACACCTGTCACATATGGTCGTGTCCGCCACTGAAAGGAGATGACTACATTTTCTTTTGCAAGCCAGAGAACCAAAAAATCCCGAAGGCAGCTCGCTTGCGGTCGTGGTACCAGAAACTCTTGCAAGAAGCTAAGAAAGAAGGACTTGTGACGACGATCTCCAACCTGTATGCCGAGTATTACATGAAGAAGAAAGCTGCGCACGAGTTGCCATATTTCGAAGGTGACTACTGGCCACGACTTGCAGAAGACCTAATTAAACAACTTGAAGAAAAGGGAACAGGTCCACGTGACAAGGCGGCTACTTCTGCCACAGTAGGAGGCACATCGAACGCTGTTAAGGACACGATTTCCACGTCTGTATCGGGTACTATTGACGAAGCAAACGAGCATCATGATGAAGACGCGGAAGTCGGTGGTGATGACGACGAACAGAAAACTCCTATGCCGTCGCCCCCCGCAGCCACTGAAGAACAGGTGCCTGACGATACAAGTGCTAGTGCGAGCGCTCCTGCACCAGGATCAACAGGGAAATACAAGAAGGGTGCTGGCAAAAAGAGCAAGAAGAAACGAAGCAAGAAGGGTGATCCGGCGCGGGGTGGAAGTACAACGAAGACTCGGTCGAAGAAAGCTACACTGGGGATGCCCAAGCCTGCCGGAAGCACGAAGAACGTTATCAACAACGATCCGATCATGCAAAAGCTGAAGGGCATCCTTGAGCCACAGAAAGATGACTTCTTTGTTGTAGATCTGCATCCAAGGTGCCACAAGTGTCAAGAACCGATCATCAAAGTACCGTATTGGGAGCTGAAGACTCTTGACCCATCTGCTCCTATTGCGGAGTTATTGGAGGCTGTGAAAAAGACGCGAACGTCATCGTCCAGTTCTCGCAACGCTCCACCCCGTCATTACCACCATTATTATTGCACCAACTGCCACGAGGCGAACAAAACGCAATTGCAGCATCGCGTCGAGGTTGCTGCTAATGGTGCTAAGCGTGCTCGGGAGATTTGCGAGAAAATTATGCCATTGGACGAAAATAATCTGGCCGTTCAAGTTGCGGATGTGGACATGCAAGAGATCAAGTATGAACTAGTGCTCCAGTACGTGGATCCTTCGGATGACGACGAGAAGAGCGAAGCCGCTGATGACACCTCAACTGGTACAGCTGAGACAAATGAGAAATCAGCGGATGGTGATGTAGTGATGGAGGCGAAGGATGAAGAGAAGGCAAAGGACGGTGAAGAGCCAACCCCTGCTGACGCGACAGCTGAGGCAAGCGGCGAGACTACGACCACACCTACTACACCTTCGACGACTTCTCCAGCGAAGCCGCCAACAACACCTGTAGCGGTAAAGCATGAGCCAGCAAAGGCAGCAACACCGAAAAAGGCCAAAGAGCGTGATCTGGATGATGTGATTATGCCCTGTGAGATTTTCGACACACGTGAGGCGTTCCTCATGTACTGCCAGAACAATCACTGCCAGTTTGATCAATTGCGTCGCGCAAAACACTCGTCCATGATGGTACTGTATCATCTCTTCAACCAAGGCACAACAGGCTTCACATTTAGTTGCTCAGGGTGCAAAATCACGTTGTTAAGTGGCAACCGGTGGAATTGCTCAATTTGCCCGGTCTTCAACTTGTGCGATGATTGCAATGCCAAGACCAAGCACGAGCATCAACTGCATTCGTTCAAGATTGTTGCGATCCCACGTCCTGGCGTGGATGTTATCCAGCCACCGGTTGATCCCAGCACAATCGCACCGGTAGGTGGACTCGGTGGTTCCGGCAAGCGAGCACAGCTGCAAGGCGGAGCGGTTGGTGCACGTGGTACCAAACGAGACGCTAACGGGGCTGAGATCAAGCGAGCCAAGAGTGGTTTGCCTGGAGTGTCGACACCGGTTGGAGCTGGCCTCAAGAAGAATCGTAAGCGGAAGCTGAACACGTCGTCACCGGTGAACGAAGGTACTGCAGCACCTGCTATTGCGGTAGTACCTAATGGAGAAGCGAGTGGTGCATCAACAACTGGATCTTCCCCTGCAGTTGCGACTACTCCAACTGCAAGCGCCTCGGCTGCCACCGCGACTGGTACGGGAAGTACGACGGGAGGAGAAGAGGAAGACAGCAGCAAGAAGAAACCACGTATTCACAATATTGATCCAGCACTACTGGTTCAGCTCGAACACGCTAGTGGTTGTACCATTCCGGACTGCACATTCACGAATTGCAACCGCATGCGGTCAATGCTCAAGCACGGCGCAATGTGTGAGCAGCGACTTGCTGGTCCCTGTGTGCTTTGCAAGCGCATTGTCGGTCTCCTCTCGGCTCATGCACGACAGTGTCAGAAAGAGTATACGGAATGCAAAGTACCACGATGTGCCGACATTCGTCGACACTTTTTGGCACAATTGCAGCAGCGACAAGAACAGATGAATCGCCTTCGACAAGCACAGCTCGCGGCGGCGGCCAATGGTGGTACTCCTGTTGCGGCAGCCGCAGCTACGGCGACCCCAGTGGCAAGTGCGACACCAACTGGCACGACGGCCGTAAAGACCGAAGATGCTTCAGCGGCCTCGACAGCCACGACGCCAACAGCATAAAACAGTGTACTAAAAGGCCACGAACGATAGGAAAAAACTAGTTAGGATAGGTTGTAGTGTTTGGATGTGACGAAAGAAATGAATTATTACGGAACCCACACACGATCTCATACAAGTCGCGTCATGACTCCAAGGGCGTTGGCAGGCTTGAAGCAAAGCCTCGCTGTTGAATTAGCTATGTCGCTCGGGGTTGGGACGTCGTCGGATAACCCCACGGGCTCGAGAAGCTGTACATGTTCGTAAATAGCAATGACCATAGCCATGGCCAATTGACCTGAGCGTTCCACGGGCAGGTGATGATTGCCTGTACATAGCTACAGGGGAAATCAAGAGTTATGGTCTGGAACGACTACATTGATGATAATGGCGTACCTGTAGCATGCGTTGGACAACCGCAAGGACTGTGGGATGAGTTCGTAGCGTTACTTCGAGATCATGCATCGATTCAGTCGACTTATGACCCCAGGAAATGGGAACGACCTGTGATAACTCGAACGCCAAGTGTCGTAGGAGGGACAATGTAGTCTCATTGCGTCCGTGTTGTAGTCGTCGAATAGCATACTGTTTTGAGCATACACATTCAGTGGGTTTTGTTCGTAGCATCTCAAGACGCGGGCGCACCATATCACGACGTACACTACGGTCTGTTACACGGTCTTGGAACGGAACAAGTCGCATACTATTGACATCAAGTTCTAAAAAATGAAGAATGCCCCCAAGACGAAGCAGCACCGCACAACTACAACGAGAGGACGTTTAGGAGACAGCACACCATTGGATACGTTCATGGCTTCCAAGTACCTTGTCCATACTATCCACAAACGTATCAGAAACCATGAGCATACGAATCGTGGCGCTCTGCCCCACCTGGTAATTGGGTCAATCGTGTGGTTGGAAAGGTACCGTGTTGAAACGATGCAATGTCGTG